>MDKF010605582.1:0-29931 GCA_026770625.1 Nicotiana glauca | reverse complement strand
TATGTTACGTTGGTACTCGGTTGAGTTAGGCACCGGGTGCGCGTTGCGGCCCTTTGGTTTGGGTCGTGACATAAGCAGTGGCATGAGAAGTTATCATTTGCCTTATTGGGTTACCGCACCACAGTGCGCACATCGACCGGGGCAACTCCCTACATGTTGGTTTATGGTACGGAGGCGTTCATCCCTATCGAGGTAGAGATTCCTTCCTTGAGGATCATAAAAGAAGCAGAGTTGGATGACGTAGAATGGGTATAAGGTCGCCACGAATAGTTAGCCCTTATAGATGGGAAAAGGATGAATGCAGTTTGCCACGGTTAGTTGTATCAGAACAGAATGCCCAGAGTCTTCAACAAAAGATTTACGCTAAGGAAGTTTACACCGGAGCAGCTGGTGTTGAAGAAAATATTCCCACATCAAGATGAAGCCAAGGTGAAATTTTCTCCCAACTGGTAAGGCATGTACATGATTCACCGGGTTATAACCGGAGGAGCCCTTATTCTTGCTGAAATGGATAGAGAAGTCTGGCCGAAGCCAATTAATTCAGATGCAGTAAAATGATACTATGTGTAACCACCTACGATATCTTTATGATGTAATTTGAACTACGCCTGACCTGATTCCCGTTTAAGAGGGGATACGTAGGCAGCCCTATGGGATTGGACACAATTTAATAAAAATTTTCATTTCCCCTACTATTGGAACTGGGGCAGAATTTTGAGGAGGACCCTTAAAATTTCGAAGTCAGTTCTCAGCGAGAATGCCATATCAGTAAACTGGGGTAGAATGTTGAGGAGGACCCTCAAAATTCTGAAGTTGATATTTTAGCCGTTTAGCGCAACCATCAAAAGTGCCAGTTGAGTAAACTGGGGCAGAATTTTGAGGAGGACCCTGAAAATTCCAAAGCGAGAGGTTGCAATGTCTTGAACCGCGCCGCAGTCGTTGGTTCATCTAAAGAAAACTATTTTCTACTTACGTTATATTTACTAAATCATGCATAACTATAGTTCGAGCTGTTACTATTTAGAGACGCTACCCTAATGATACATAATGCGAGAAGCTAGGGAAAATGAACAAACCTTTCCCCTTTACAAAACTCGCAATTTTTCTTTGGATGTAGGCACTCGACTTGCAATATCATCAGGTATATTTATGTACGCATACTTTCTCAAGAATGAAACTTCTCAGAATCATCTCTTATTCATAATCACTATCCGTACACAGCCTCCCCAGCAGTCACGATATCGTAATCAGCTATCAGCTAAGAAATCTCACTACTATCCATCCTTTTACATTCTTGCATTGCATAAGGCTACCTTTCTGCCTTTCGAGACTAAGCACTGTCTCCATCAGCATTTTTTGCATTGCATAAAGTTACCTTTCTGCCTTTAAGGACTAAGCACTGTCTCCATCTGCATTTTCTTGCATTGCATAAGGCTACTTTTCTGCCTCTCAAGACTAAGCACTGTCTCTATCTACATTTTTCTTTCATTGCATAAGGCTACCTTTCTTCCTTTCTAGACTAAGCACTGTCTCCATCTGCATTTTCTTGCATTGCATAAGGCTACCTTTCTGCCTTTCGAGACTAAGCACTGTTTCCATCCTGTATTTTATTGCATTGCATAAGGCTACCTTTCTACCTTTCGAGACTAAGCATTGTTTCCATCTTGCATTTTCTTGCATTACATAAGGCTACCTTTCCGCCTTTCGAGACTAAGCACTTTCTCTATCTGCATTTTCTTGCATTGCATAAGGATACCTTTTTGCCTTTCGAGACTAAGCATTGTCTCCATCTGCATTTTATTGCATTGCATAAGGCTACCTTTCTGCCTTCCGAGGTTAAGCTCTGCCTCCACCTGCATGGCTAAAATATCACCACCTTTATTTGTATTGGCTGAAATACCGCCAGCTTCAACTAAATCTTGCATGAATAAAACATCGCCAATTTTTTTTTGTTTAAAGCCTTCGTATTAGCTGAAATATTGCCATTTATATTTATCCTTCTTTATCGGCTGAAATATCGCCAACTTTATTTAATTCTCGCTATCGGCTGAAAGATCGCCAGTTCATATTTAAATCTCCATCATCATCTATACTTATGCTTTCGTCGGCTGAAACATCGCCATTTACATATTTTTACATCAGCTGAAACATCGTTGCTTTATTTAAATATCTGTCGGCTAAAATATTGCCATTTACACATTTTTTTAACATCAGCTAAAACATCGCCGCTTTATTTAAATTTTTGCCGGCTTAAATATCACCATTTACATTTCTACATCAGCTAAAATATCGCCAAAATCTTGCATTTCATCGGCTGAAGTACCATCCAAACTGTCCGAAGGCGTCATTGTTCGGAGGCATCATCTTTATAGCCTGAGAACACCTTGCCATGGCCCAAGGACCCCACTTTATATCCTGCACAGCATTATTCAAAGGCATCATGGTTCGGAGGTGCCATTATCATAGCCAGAGAACGTCAGTTCATAGCCTGCGAATCCTTTATTTTGCGTTTCATGGCCCAGGACGTCATGGTCTGAGGATATCATCCTAACCGTCCGAAGACAGCATTCATGGTCCAACGGGAACTTGTGTAACATTTAAGTTTATGCACAATATAGGCCTATAGTACTCACTTGCAGGTTCACCGGCTAGCAACAGTCGTCTCAGCAGGAGCGATCCCCTCCGGTTCCCGCAGCCGATCAAACTTCAAATACCTCTTCCCACCTAAACATCGTGTCCGTCTCTTTTAAATCTCCATCGGCATGTTCCGTCAATGGTTCCTGAACTACATACGGCCTGATTCCTGTAAAACCAGGGATATATAGGTAGCTCAAAAACCAGAGCTTGGTCAAATTCTTGTCAAATCGCCGCTTCCGGTCAAAATTGACCATCATATCTTTACCTGACAACTCTTTCATTCTTCCTGGGTAAAGAGGGGTAGCTGTTGATACCCAATTTGTTGTACCCAAAATACTTCCAAAATAGCATATATGTGCAAATATAAGCACACCCATGAGTTTCAGTACTTTTCCAAATTATTAATAATTTTTAAACCAATTTATTGCCTATTTTAATACAACAAAATCCAGTATTCATTTACAAAATTATCATTTTTGGGGAATAGCTTATTTCATTCTCATATTTACACCAAAATATAATTAAGGTGATTTTTCGCATATTTTTTACGAATTTATTTGGTATTTTTAAAACTAAATTACATATAATTGCAATCATAGCCTATTTTACGATTAATAGTATTTCATAATTGTAAAATTAGTTCCAGTATTTTTCAATTAATATTTATGAATTATTAAGGGTTCATTGTTTTTGATTTTATCCCAAAGTAATTTGGGGACTTTACATAACTGTCATAGTTTAAAAGAAATATAACAAATTTTTAGCATGAAATTCAATATTACAGATATGATAGGAAAATATTTATATTTGCAGTACACAGTTCCATTAAAATAGGAATATTAACTATTAATCCCTAAACATAAGAAATTTGAATGGAAAGTTAATAATTATTTGTACAAAAATCATATTTTTTTTCCTCTCTTTATCTATTAGCTTTCCTTCTTCTTAGCTTTTTTTTTCTACCGAAGATATATATATATATATATATATATATATATATATATATATATATAAAAGATGTATAAATCAATACATCTTGATTTAGGTGGCATTGAGATATGCAGCACCTTTTCAAAATATGGAGTGAAGAAGATGAATGATGTAAAGGAAAAATGAAGATGGACAAAAAAAAAGGTACTTCTGTGATTAGTGAGTGAGTTAACTTATTAGATGTTGAGCATACTTTTTATAATGTGCCATTAATGAAAAAAAGTGCTCTTTATAGAATAAAAAATAAATGGTGCTTTTTTAGTAAATGATAGTTAAAAAAGGATCAAACATGTAAAAAATTCAAGTAAGTAATTTTCACTATTTTTATAAAATTAGACAAAGAAAAATTTGCTATTTAAATACTAGCCCCATCTATTTCAACTTTAGCCTCAAATTAGGTCCAATCTCAGCCCCAAATTCTCAACCCAGTTCCGTTTAAACCTAACCTGAGACCCAATTCCAAATAACCCGACCCAGACCCCTTTTTTTATCCTGGCCGTTGATCTTTGAGATCAACGGGCCCTATTCGTCCCTTCCTTTTTTTAATCCACACGACTACCCTAAATCTCTCATTTCTCATGACCCGCCGCCCTCGAATCCCCTCTCATCTCTAATTCTCTCTAAGACCTAAACCTAACCCCAGCCACCTCCCTCCGGTTATCACTCAAAATCGCCTGAATCCATGGCTTCCAAAGCCATTGAAGGCCTTTACCTGCCTCCAATGGCTCCTTCAAGCCTGTTGATTTAAGAATCGAGGCCAAACCTCGAGAGTCTTCACTCAGATCTTCACCTATTCGAAGATCCCGGCCATCTCCGATTTTGCTCTGGTGACTCTTGGTCTTTTGAGCCTGATTGTGATATTCTCTGGCTTAGATCGTGAGTTTTCCAGGCTTTCTCACTTCTAGGGTTCTTTTGAAACCCTAGCCTTTTGAGATTCTCCTGATTTCTCTAGATCTATGTTTATTTTATGGTTTTCAAACGATTTCTCAAAGTTTCTTTCAAAATTTTGCTTTCAAACCTTTTATTTTCTCCGACTTAGGCTTTCTCTGATTTTACATGCTCTACTGTGATTCTTATGTGTTTTCTTCTACTGTGTTTTCTTCTACCTTGCTCTTATGACTTCCCCCACTGCATTTTGCACGATTTTTCTTTTATTATGTTTTCATGAAGTTTTCTGGGAAATACATGTTTAAGGTCTCAGTCCCTTTGAGTTTTCTGAACTTATTTCATTAGTATTTTTTTCCTGACTTGCTTGTTTCCGTCTCTAGACATAATTAATGGTAAAAACCCTAGAATTTAGGGGTTTCTTTTGAGTTTTAGGCCACTTGGTACGTGCTTTGTATGCTTCTCATCTTTAAACTTGTTTGGTTTTAAAACCCTAATCTCTGAGTTCCTGAAGTTGTTTCATCTTTGTTTCAATTTTTTTTCTGCATGTGGTTCTGACTTTTTGCTAAAATCTATAAGACCTTGTTTACTTGACTCTTTGGCATGCTTCTGATACCTCCTTACGACTATCATGTTTCGCTAGCATTATTGCTTCTCTTTGTCATGATTTAACCTCACACGCCCAATGTTGTGCATTCCTTATATACATTGGTTGTCCCTCTAGAATTTTGGGATTGATTTCAGACTTCCTTATGTAAGCATGATTGATTCTTTCCTTGTTTTATTTTATTTGAAAACTATCTTTAACCTTTCAATTCCCTTATTTCTGACTTGGTTCATTAGTGATTTTGAATCCCTGATTCCCTGATTTTCTATGTACTAAGTTATTTACTTTGTTCTTGCCTTATTTACTTAACCGTGTATATCAAATTTTCTTTCCTTAATTAAAACACCTATGTATTTACCCCTTATTTGTATGCTATGCACAATATGTTTACTTGATCTCCTTCCTTAATAATTTCTTTCATTTACCGTTCAAATTTGAACTCATTTATTAAAGGATTTTCTACTGCTGATTAATTCTAATTGATACATGATTATTTTCTTACCTTTGTTCCCTACCTTATTTCAAACTATAAATACATGATCCTTTCTTAACACACACACACGACTAACACTCGAGTCTTTTTCTGAACTCACACTCACACTCATAAGTATATTCTTGTTATTTGTATTGTGGTCTGTTACAAGATTTTTGCTCACTTTGCTTTATGAAACTGGTATGTCCTAGTTTTAATTCTAGCCCAACTCCACTGTGTTTACTTACCCGTTCTTATGTCCATGTTTACTTTAATTTCTAAAGTATTTAATCTTTGTGTAATGTGTTCTTCACATTTATTGTAATGAATCCCATTCCTATATCCCCTTATGTGTTTTGAGCTATGGTTAAAAAATATGGCAATATAGCTGATGTTGTTTTCCATGGATAATGAACTGGACCCTTTGGGTCCTAAGCTCTTTCAATTTCCCATCCCCATTCCCTTACTATGTGTGCTGAGTTAAAGCTTTGGCCTGACAGTATTCTAATTACTGCCCAGGCCATGGCTTGACCTTCAATAGGTCCTTACTCTCCAATGTTTGGCCAACAGGTTTGGTCAGGGGTGTGCCGGCCTACCTCATGGTTAGGTGTGACCACCAGCCTGCCTTGGCAATCCCTACCCCTCTCTATTGAACTTGCACTCATTCTCAGAACTTAAGTTCTGCCCTCTCTTGTGAGCCTTGCCTTGGGACCCCTTAGCTCCCTCTGAACTTGGACACTTGAGGGTTGGCTCTTCCACACTGCACTATAACTCATTCTGATTAGCATCTTGGGTGTAAGCACTGCCTGGGGTTCCTGAAACCCCTTGGATCTCTAAAACACCCTAGATACGAGAAGGCCTTAGAAATATAGATCTCAGAAGTGGCTCAATCTCATATTATTAGAAACTAAGCATGAATTAGGTTGTTCGGATGTAGCTGATAATTCCTGATGTACTTTTAATTTTAGTTGTATTCTTCTTTTCTGTAATAATTTGTATAAACTCATGGGGATTTAGCAAAAAAAAAAAATAGGGGGGTTTATTTTTATGCACTAAGGGTAGAAAATATGCCTATATGGGTTTATTTCTGATTTGTGCAACTTCACACGTAAAAAACATGCCTATAGGATTTAAATTTTGAGTTCTGCAAATAAGCATATAGATTCCATGCCTATAGGGATTTGCATTTCTGCATATGATAGTGTCATTAGGCAAACGATTAGGCTAACAACAAAAACGCATAGAGAGCATGCCTATAGGAGCTTTGAATCTGAGCCGTTTTCATTCATTCAAATTAGCATTCACCTTTTGAAAATAGTATTTACTGAAGCTCGTAAAGTAACAAACCTTTTCTAAACGAATCTGCATTTTTTGAAACTCATGAAACTCTTTCCAATTAGTCTGCATGTCCTCTGAAGTTCATTTCTTTTCTATTAAACCTTTTAAAACAGTACATGTTTTTTTTCTGAAACTTCTTTTACTCTATAAGTTTGCTTTATAATCCGTTTTTGTTTAAAATCAGTAGTTCCATCCAACACTTAGAATAAGTATTAATTAATCAATCAGATCAGTTTTAGACAATTGCATTCGAACGAGCCTAACGCAGACTTCCCGTCTAAAAATATGTGTTGAACCAGTCCGCTCGTCGCTTTATTTAATTTACGACTAAACCAGTACGTGCAAGACATGCTAAACTTTATGGCTTTATCTGATTTAAGGAGGCTTATTTGAGCCCTACTTGCTTTTGCTTTTCCCTTTACTTGCTTTATGTGTTTTTATTGATGCCTTAGTATTTTGTCCTTTGAAAACTCCAAAAAGGCCCCCAAACCCCTATCCCTTAGGACTAGTAGTCCAAATGCCTATGGGACTGATAGGATTGGGATGGGTACTAGCATGTAATAAGTGACCAGATATTTCGTGCTTTAATACCTTAACGGGGTGGGAAGGGTAGAATATGGATATGATGATCATGCGATAACACCACGTGTATAAATGGTTATCAGGTGTTGTATGGGGTGAGCCATATTATTTATAAATGTAGGATCTCCTCCCTACCTTTACCTGTTTATTTTATTTCAAAAGTTGCTTTTTTTCTCAAATTTCAGCTTCTTTGACTGTTATCTCCAGCAATTATGTAAAATTTCTCCCTCTTCACTCGTTTATTCTGAATTTTTTAAGACTACTTTCTTGGTAAAATTTCAGCTTCTTTAACTTCATTTTAGTTTCAAATCATTTGCAAATATTATATTAAAAACCCCTTTGTATTCATAATTCTTGCTTATCTACTTATGTTTTCTTGCTTAAAGTTACAATTGTAACATGGCCAGGAACCACACTAGTGGATCTTGAGGGGTGCCTAAAACCTTCCCCTCGAGATAATTTCTAGCCCTTACCCAAACTCTGGTTCTTCATCTCAAATCCTTCCTTAAAGTGTCCTAATGCACTTAATAATTAGGTGGCGACTCTTCAAATCCAAAAATCCAATTGCCAAACGGGAATAGAGTTGTCTTCCCAACTGTCGTAAACCCGATTTTGTCTAATAAAAAAGGGGCATCATCAACATGGCGACTCTACTATGGATTACTTTGGCTTTTACCATTTCATATTATATGTGACTTTATTGCTTTCTTTTATTGCTTTGTTTAATGCCTTTATTCGAAACTGACTTGTCTTTTGTTTCTTTTTCTTTAATTGCTTTCATTTACCGTTTTCCATTAATTTGTTTCATTCTTGTAAACTGCATCCTCAACATCATATTCCACTCATGCCAAACAAATACTATAGCAACTCTTATAATGAGTGGTTGCGCTCTTGCAATATTATCACCCCTTAAATTTGGCAAAGGCGTATTTGCGGTAAAACCAGTCGATCAGCGGTGCAATTGACGGTTCTGTGCCTTTCCCTATTGAGTTGTCCGGTCAACGGTACCTGTCTAATACCCCAATAGAAACCTTACTCCGTTTAAAATGTACATGCATCATGGTCAGATCTAGCTGAGTCAGTTATGTTGTCCACATAATGACTCATCAGGATAGCCTTGTCCAAAGTCCACCAGGTTTCCTTGAAACCCAAACGGATACCTCCATGTTCTGTGCATTTATTTGGAGAACTAAATGTTTGCTATACTAATTATTGGTTCAAATAGTCGAGTCCAGTGGGATGAGGGCCTAACGCTTTGTTTTGCAGAAAATGAGGCACGAAGTCCCCAGATTTTGCATGGTAACCAACATTCATCCAAGGTTGCTGAATTGGTGGAAAGACCTCCACTCCAGTGATCAGACACTCATCCGCAAGTACTTAGGGAATTTCCCTTCTCTTCTAGAAATTCAGCCTTGTACCAGAATCATAGAGGCTGCAACATTATTCTAGGATAGTGACAAGTTCGTGTTCCGCTTCGGGGACCTTGAAATGACTCCTTTGCTCGAAGAAATAGGATGTTTAGCTAGCATTCCTTGGTAGACTTCGGGTTTGCTTATGCTAGAGAATCGCAAGGGTAGGGGTTTCCTTAAGATGATGGGACTAAAGAAGAACCCGGATTTAACCTGCCTGAAAGACTCTTACATCCCATTCGACTATCTGTATGAGACGTAGGGCCATAACAAGTCATACCGCACCTATTCAGATGAGTTTGCCCTCACCTCATTAGGGCATATCCACTGAAGCGTCTTCATTTTTATGTTTTTCTTTTTGAGAATGATGGTTTTCCCTATGAAGAAGGTTAGGATCCACACCAGACTGGCCATGGTAACCAAGACTTTGATGGAAGGAATCGGTGGGCAGACTTTCAGCATAGTGCCCATGATCGTTACTGAAATATACCGCGCCCTGGACAACTGTCAACAAAAGAGAAATCATTTTGAGGGTTGCAACTTATTACTTTAGCTCCGGCTCATAGAACACCTCCAGAAAGAGGAATACCTGCAAGAGATCCTACGCAGAGACTGGGATGATCACATCGCCTTCCACCAGCCAAGGCGTATGAATTATATGCCTAAAATGTTCGCTCAGCCAGAGAACACCAGAGGATGGGTAGAATTATTTGAAAATCTAAAAGAGGATCGGGTACAATAGATGGTTGAGTGGTTCCCCATGGATGAATTCATTGTTCGATCTCGAGATGCACCGTTTCTCATACTAATTGGTTTGAGAGAAACTTATCCTTACGTTCCTCTCCGAGGCATGAGGTAGGCAGGAAGAAAGAAAATCATACCAAGGGTCGACAAAATGAGTCACTTTAGGGCTAATTTCCAGGATGATGATAGCCCTCACAGGTGCCAAGCTCAGCACTTTTGGCATTGAAAACTCATTTTTGGGGAGAGAATCTATTAAGCCAGACAGGTATCACGCCGGTTGTGTACCGCGCTATTCGAGTTGGTTGGAAGACAATGGCATGGGTCAGCTCGGGTTCATCCAAGGTCACAGAATTATCGACGAGCACACTGAAACACGGGTTAGGTATAATCAATTGGGCAAAAGAATTCGAGAATGTGAAAGTGAGCACCGGGAAATACAAGAAGACCATCAGAAGTTGATTGAGGAATGGAAATATATGGCTATCAACACCAACAAGCGACTAGGATATTTGGACCGGGGTCTAGTGGAGCTGGAAGGAAAGTTCATCAAAAGGATTGAAGGCTGTCAAAACGCTGAAGGAAATGCAGGCAAACATTTGTCCCAAGCTTATTTGCTGCTAGGACTACGTAAGCTGGTGAAGCTGTTCGAGGGAGAAAATGAGGCCAAATCTGGGGAAGATCCTTCTAGGAGCAAGTAGTTAGGAGTCTTTTTATTCTTTATTTTAATGTAACGAGGCTAATGGCCACTAGTGACATATTACTTTATGTTATTTAGCGTCGTTTTGATTCGTCTTATTTTTATCAATAAAATGAAGCATTTAGCATTATAAGTTCTCTAAAACTATTTGCCGCTAGGCCTACCTCGGGCACAATTTGTTTAAATACTACAACATTTTTTCCTCATAACCTGCACTAACTTATTACCTTTTGTTTTTCTTTTATTTTTATTCCCCTCCCCAAAGGTTAGTTTGTGCATTATGGCATTATCATCATACTCCAAAAGATCCAAGGGCCCTCCACCTCCTCCTCATCCGAGTCCTATCCGGAACAAGAACAAAGGTAGAATGGAAGATCCAAGTGCTAGAAAGAAAATTGAAAGAATTGAGATTCCTCAGGGTACCCCGGTTGCTAAGGAAACTACTGCCCAACTTGAGCAAAAATGACTGAAGTTCCGAGAAGAATTGGATCAAGTTTGGAATTTGGCAAACCTGTCATTTTCTCTCATTGCTCCTGATGTCAACCTTCCCAACACCTAGGGTCCCGCACCTTCGCAAAACACCCCACAACCATAGATACAACCCACTCATACCAAACACTGCAATGTATGCCACACTCCAAACAACACTCCACTACTCATTCCCAAGCCACTGAACACGATAAATGACCATCTCCACAACACTTCTATCTACGTGGATACTGCACCCCACTACACTCAATAATCTCAAATGCACCCGAGTCTAACGAAAAAGACTCCCTTATCAGAAACATGGCAGCAGAACTTAAGAAGTTGACCAGCTGAGTTCAGGGCGTGGAAGGTAACAAAGGTATCGAGGGATTGAATTATGAAGAACTCTGCATTCAGCCAAATGTTGAACTTCCGGACGGGTACAAACCTCCCAAGTTCGAAATATTCTATAGAACAGGAGACCCCAGAGTCCACCTGAGGACATATTGCAATAAGCTGGTCGGAGTTGGAAAGGATGGGAAGATCCGCATGAAGTTCTTCATGAGAAGTTTGAAGGGGGATGCTTTATCATGGTAATTTAGCCAGGACCCTAAGAAATGGACAAGCTGGGTAGGCATGGCTTTAGATTTTGTGGATAGATTCTGATTCAATACAGAGACTACACCAGATGTATTATATATACATAATTTAAAGAAGAAATCTATTGAAACATTCCGCGAGTATGCTACTCATTAGAGGTCAGAAGCTGCAAAGGTCAGGCTGTCCTTAGAAGAAGAACAGATGAATAGGGTCTTCATTCGGGCTCAGGATCCACACTATTACGAGAGGTTGATGCTGATCGAGGGTCAAAAATTCTCCGATATCATCAAACTGGGAAAAAGAATTGAAGAAGCCATTAAGAATGGTATAATTACTAATCTTGAAGCATTACAGGCCACCAACAAGGCCTTACAGTCTGGTGGCACATCCAAGAAAAAGGATGTAAGTGTTGTAATGGTTGCACAGGGAGCCAAATCACCACTAAAATACCATACTTACCCATCACCTCCACTTACATATCAGCCTATCCCGAATTACCAAGCACCCGCACCCTTTTATCAAAACTCACCTCTCGTTTACCAATCATCTCCACCTCTCACATATCAACCCACCTCACCTAGATACGCTCAACCAATACCTGTCTACCAAGCTTATAATGCTCAACCCTCTCACTACCAATCACCTCCCACCCGCCAAAATTTCCCTATACCTAGGCCAAATTTTAACCGCAGACCTCCCAGACAATACACAGCCATCGCCGAACCAATTGACCAACTATACGAGAGACTTAAAGCTGCTGGTTACGTCACCCCTATTCCAGCCATAACTCTAGAAAATCCTTCCAGTGGGTCAACCCTAATAAGACCTGTGCGTACTATTTCGGCATGAAGGGACACACCCTTGATGAGTGCCGCTCATTGAAGGAAAAGATTCAAACCCTGATCGACAATAAGTTTATCATAGCAAAAGAGCCTACTCCTAATGTTCGCAACAACCCTCTGCCTGACCACAAAGGTGGAGACATTCACATGATTAAGATGGAAGATGATTGGGACCCCAAAGGGTCGATAGGTTTGATTGCTGAAGATGATGAACCAAAGAAACCAGCAGTTACAATTAACCCATTTTTTGTGAAGAATTAGCCCTCCAGCGATGATGAAGTAAACATGTCTATATCGCTCGAATTTGAGACACCTCCTTTTGAAAAGGTGCCTGGGCCAATTAAGGTCGAATTTGGAGTTCGAAAAGCACCTGCACCCTTTGAAGTTGCCGTGTTACCACCAAGGGTACCTATTCCTATGGAAATTTCAAACATAACACCGTTCATCTCAAATTCCATACCATGGTATTACACGGCCGAAGCTAGGAGGAAAGGGAAGACTAAGACAGGAGAAACAATTGCTGACTAGAACAGGGATGGTTTACACTCCAGAACACTTAGTTGAGTCCAGTAAGCAAGCCTCGGGATGGCCTATTGTAACTTGGCCCAATGATCTTTGGAGGAAAATACAAGCTAAGGAATACTCGGTCTTTGAGCAATTGAACAAAACACCAGCGCAGATCTCTATCCTAGCTCTTCTACAGAGCTCTGACACACAAGAATGGCTTTATAAAGATACTGAGCAAGCTTATCTGCCCAACAACATAACTGGAGGCGAAATGGCAAATATGGTAGGGCAAGTGTTGGAGAGCCATAAAATCACCTTCCACGAAGATGAGTTGTCGCCGGAAGGATTGAGCCATAATAAGGAACTGCATATCACCGTGCAATGCGAGGATTATTTTATCACTAGAGTATTGATCGATAGAGGATCCAGCCTCAACATTTGTCTGCTGATAACTCTTGGAACCTTAGGAAAGAGCCTGCACGAGATTAAAGATAGGGCCATCAATATCAAGGCCTTCAATGGGTCCCAATGGTATACTATTAGAGAAATCATCCTATGCTTGCAACTGGGGTCAACAGGGTTCGACGTCGACTTCCAAGTGATAGATGTCCCAGTGTCCTACAACTTGCGGTTAGGAAAACCTTGGATCCACGCTGCTGGAGTCATAGCATCGACCCTGCATCAGGCAGTGAAGTTCGAATGGAATCACTAGGAGGTGATTATTCATGGCGATGGTAGCAACCCCATATATAGTTGCCAGACTATCCCAATGATTGGAGGCAGAAAGAGAATAGGCGGAGAAACATACCACCACATTGAAACGGTCAATGCTATAGACAAAGATAAATGGTGGGATAACAAGATTAAAAGTATCTTGAATTGGTGTGGGTACGAACCTGGAAAGGGAGTCGACAAAAACCTCCAGGGGATCACTAAGCCCATCAAACTAAAGAAGCATGGTACTATATTTTGCTTAGGGTATGGTTATACTTGGGAAGAATTCCAGAACTGGTTGCCACCATGGCGCAACCCCTATTATCCACTGGAGTTTCCGATACCTAGCCTGGCACAGACTTTCCAACCGGCAGATACTATATACGGGTTAGTGGAAGATGAAGCATTAGCAGCCATGAAGAATCTATTTCTGGAGGATGATATGGACTGATGTGTTCTTTTCGAGGAGGAAGGCCCTTCCATACAAGCTTTGAATCGAGGAGACCGCCTCAGCAATTGATCAATTAGAACCGTCAGGGCCTAGAAGACTTCGGGGTAGCAAGGCTAAACAAAAGCACCATGCATCTCTTTTTTACTTTTTCATACCAGCTGATTTTCTTTCCACATTGTCTTTAATTTTGAAAAGAGCTCCGATGTTCCAAACAATTATGAATTTAATCAAAGCATTTTAGTTTATCATATATCTTGCTCTTATTATTTTATCATTTAATCTATTTTTAAACAGCATTACTATTACTTATTTCCATGATGAACCAACAATTGTGACTTGCAATGAAACAACGCAACAAACGGATATAGATTCAAAAGAGGATGATATACCAGAAGAAGTCATCAGAGAGGTTGAGAATTTTGATAATAGACCTAAGTCTAACTTGGACGAAACTGAGGTGGTAAATTTGGGAGATACAAAAAATGTCAAAGAAACACGCATCAGTGTTCACCTATCACCATCAGAAAAGGAAGAATACACAAAGTTTTAAAGGGAATATGAGGACATATTTGCTTGGTCGTTTAATGACATGACTGGTCTCAGCACATCCATTGTAGCTCACAAACTGCCAACAGATCCAACCTGTCCGTCGGTAAAGTATTAGCTCAGGATATTTAAACCCAACATGAGTTTGAAAATCAAAGAAGAGGCTACCAAGCAAGTCAAAGCCAAGGTTCTCATGGTAGTAGAGTATCCAACATGGTTATCCAACATCGTGCCAGTACCAAATAAGGATGGGAAAGTTAGAGTTTGTGTAGACTACCGGGATCTTAATCGGGCCAGTCCCAAAGATGACTTTCCCTTTCCGAACATACACATTCTTATCGATAACTGCGCCAAGCATGAGTTACAGTCTTTTGTTTGTTTTTTGGGTATCATAAGATATGGATGGATGAGGAAGATGCAGAGAAAATGGCTTTCATCACGTTGTAGGGAATGTATTGTTACAAAATGATGCCATTTGGATTGAAGAATGTTGGCGCCACCAATATGAGAGCCATGGCTACTATCTTTCATGACATGATACACAAGGAGATTGAGGTATATGTGGATGAAGTCATCATCAAGTCCAAAAAGGCTACTGATCATATGGAAGATCTGAGAAAGTTCTTCAACAGACTGAGGAGGTACAATCTGAAACTGAATCCTGCCAAGTGTGCATTCGGGGTTCCTGCCGGAAAATTATTGGGTTTCATCGTGAGTCGTCGTGGAATAAAATTGGACCCATCAAAGGTCAAAGCCATTCAAGAATTGCCACCACCAAAGAATAAGAAGGATGTGATGAGTTTCCTGGGGAGACTCAACTATATCAGTCGATTCATAGCTCAATCCACTGTCATTTGTAAACCCATCTTTAAAATGTTGAAGAAAGATGCTTCTACCAAATGGACTGATGATTTTCAAAAAGAATTTGACAAAATCAAGGATTACCTGTCAACGCCGCCAGTCTTGGTTCTGCCAGAGCGAGGAAGGCCACTATTGCTTTTTCTTGCGGTTTTGGATGGAGCATTCACTTGTGTTCTGGGAAAACATGATGAAACGGGGAGAAAGGATCAGGCCATCTACTATCTCAATAAGAAGTTCACCTCGTATGAGACCCGGTATTCTCTATTAGAGCACACTTTTTGTCCTCTAACTTGGGTAGCTCAAAAATTGAGACATTATTTCTGTGCCTACACTACTTACCTCATATCAAGGATGGACCCGCTGAAGTATATCTTCTAGAAGCTCATGCCCACTGGCAAGCTTGCCAAGTGGAAAATCCTGCTAAGTGAATTCGATGTTATTTACGTGACTCAGAAAGCAATCAAAGGTCAAGCCATTGAAGATCACACCTGAATCCGAGCAGGGTATTTTTGGATGACTATGGAAACCGACTGTATCCAGTATATTGCCAAATGCCATTGCTGTCAGATACATGCATACATGATAAAGGTGCCTCCAAACGAGCTTACTGCAACAATCTCACTGTGGCATTCGCCGCTTGGGGAATGGATTTCATTGGACCTATTGAGCCTGCCGCATCAAACAGACACAGGTTTATCCTCGTGGAAATTGATTATTTTACCAAATGGGTTGAAGCAGCATCATAAAAGGCAGCGACTAAGAAAGTTGTGGAAGATTTCATCTGCAACCGTATTGTTTGCCGATTTGGAATTCCAGAATCAATCATCACTGATAATGGTTAGAATCTTAACAGCGACTTGATAAAAGCAATGTGTGAGACATTCAAGATCAAACACAAAAATTCTACAGCCTACAGGCCTCAGATGAATGGAGCCGTAGAAGCGGCCAACAAGAACATCAAGAAGATACTAAGGAAAATGATAGAAAAGCATAAGCAGTGGCATGAGAAGTTATCATTTACCTTATTGGGTTACCGCACCACAGTCTGCACATCGACCGGGGCAACTCCCTACATGCTGGTTTATGGTACAGAGGAAGTCATCCCCGCCGAGGTAAAGATTCCCTCCTTGAGGATCATATAAGAAGTAGAGTTAGATGACGTAGAATGGGTATAAGTTCACCACGAACAGTTAGCCCGTATAGATGGTAAAAGGATGAATGCGGTTTTCCACGATCAGTTGTATCAGAACAGAATGTTCAGAGCCTTCAAGAAAAGAGTTAAGCCAAGGAAGTTTACATCGGTGCAACTGGTGTTGAAGAAAATATTCTCACATCAAGATGAAGCTAAGGGGAAATTTTCTCCCAACTGGCAAGGCCCGTACATGGTTCACCGGGTTCTGACTAGAGGAGCCCTTATTCTTGCAGAAATGGACGAAGAAGTGTGGCCGAAGCCAATTAATTCAGATGCAGTAAAACGATACTATGTGTAACCACCTATGATTTCTTTATGATGTAATTTGATGTACGCCTGACTTGATTTCCGTTTAAGAGGGGATACGTAGGCGGCCCTATGGGTTTGGATACAATTTAATAAAAATTTCATCTCCCCCTTCTGTTGGAACTGGGGTAGAATTTTGAGGACCCTTAAAATTCCGAAGTCAGTTCTCAACAGGAATGCCACCTTAGTAAACTTGGGCAGAATAATGAGGAGGACCCTTAAAATTCTGAAGTTGATTTTTCAGCCGTTCAGCGTAATCGTCAAAAGTGCTAGCACAGTAAACGGGGGCAGAATATTGAGGAGGTTCCTCAAAATTCTAGAGCAAAAGATTGCAATGTCTTGAACCTCTTCGCAATCGTTGGTTCATCTAAAGAAAACTATTTTCTACTTAAGTTATATTTACTAAATAATGCATTTAGTGAAGCTACCCCAATGACACATACTGCCAGAATCCAGGGAAAATTGAACAAACCTTTCCTTTTTACAAAACTCACAATTTTTCTTTGGATGCAGGCATTTGACTTGCAATATCGTCAGGTATATTTATGTACGCATACTTTCTCAAGAATGAAACTTTTCCGAATCATCACTTATTCATAATCACTATACGTACACAACTTCCCCAGCAAACACGATATCGTAATCAGCTATCAGTTAAGAAATCTCACTACCATCCATCCCTTTACATTCTTGCATTTCATAAGGCTACCTTTCTGCCTTTCGAGACTAAGCACTGTCTCCATCTGCATTTTTTGCATTGAATAAGGATACCTTTCTGCCGTTCGAGACTAAGCACTTTCTCCATCTGCATTTTCTTACATTTTATAAGTCTACCTTTCTGCCTTTCGAGACTAAGCATTGTCTCCATCCTGCAATTTCTTGCATTGCATAAGGCTACCTTTCTGCCTTTCGAGACTAAGCACTGTCTCCATCCTACATTTTCTTGCATTACATAAGGCTACCTTTCTGCCTTTCAAGACTAAGCACTGTCTCTATCTGCATTTTCTTGCATTGCATAAGGCTACCTTTCTACCTTTCGAGACTAAGCACTGTCTCCATCTGCATTTTCTTGCATTACATAAGGCTACCTTTTTGCCTTCCGAGGTTAAGCTCTACCTCCACCTGTATGGCTGAAATATTGCCACCTCCATTTGTATCGGCTGAAATACCGCCAGCTTCATCTAAATCTTGCATAGCTAAAACATCGCCAATTGTTTTTTGTTTAAAGCCCTTGTATCGGCTGAAATATCGCCATTTATATTTATCCTTCTTTACCGGCTGAAATATCGCCAACTTTATTTAATTCTCGGTATCGGCTGAAAGATTGCCAGTTCATATTTAAATCTCCATCTTCATCTATACTTATGCTTCAGCCGGCTGAAACATCGCCATTTATATATTTTTACATCAGCTGAAACATAAGCTGAAACATCACTGCTTTATTTAAATTTCTGTCGGCTGAAATATTGGCATTTACACATTTTTTACATCAGCTAAAACATCGCCGCTTTATTTAAATTTCTGTCGGCTGAAATATCACCATTTACACTTTTGCATTGGCTGAAATATTGGTAAAATCTTGCATTTCATCGACTGAAATACTGCCAAACTGTGGGCGTCATTGTTCGGAGGCATCATCTTTACAGCCCGAGAACACCATTCCATGGCTCGAGGACCCCATTTTATATCCTGCACATCATTATTCAAAGGCATCATGGTTCAGAGGCACCATTATCATAACCTGAGAACGTCATTTCATAGCCTGCGAATCCTTTATTTCGCGCTTCATGGCCCAGGACGTCACGGTCTGAGGACGTCATCCTAACCGTCCGAAGACAGCATTTATGATCCAATAGGAACATGCATAATGTTTAAGTTTATGCACAATATTCACCCGTATTACTCACATACAGGTACACCGGCTAGCAAGGGCAGTCTTAGTAGGAGCGATCCCTCTCAGGTTGCCGCAGCCGATCAAACTTCAAATACCTCTTGCCACCTAAACATCATGTCCGTCTCTTTCGAATCTCCATCGGCATGTTTCATCAATAGTTCCCGAACTACATACGGCTTGATTCCTATAAAACCAGGGATATGTAGGCAGCTCAGAAACCAGAGCTCGGTCAAATTCTTGTCAAATAGCCACTTCCAGTCAAAATTGGCCATCATATCTTTACCCGACAACTCTTTCATCCTTCCTGGGTAAAGAAGGGTAGCTGTTGATACCCAATTTTTTCCTAAGTATTTTTTGTACCCAAAATACTTTCAAAATAGCATAAATGTGCATATATAAGCACACCCAAGAGTTTTGGTACTTTTCCAAATTTTTAATGATTTTTAAACCAATTTATTGCCTATTTGAATACAAAAAAATCCACTATTACTTTCCAAAATAATCATTTTTGGTGAATAACTTATTTCATTCTCATATTTACACCAAAATAAATTAAGGTGATTTTTGGCACATTTTTTTACGAATTTCTTTGGTAGTTTTAAAGATTAATAACATATAATTGCAATCAAAGCCCATTTTACGATTAATAGTATTTTATAATTTGTAAAATTAGTTCCAGTTTTTTTCAATAAATATTCATTGCTTTTGATTTTATCCCAAAAAAATTAATTTTCACTATTTTTATAAAATTAAACAAAGGAAAATTTGCTATTTAAATACTAGCCCCATCTATTTATATTTTAGCCTCAAATTAGGTCCAATCTCAACCCCAAATTCTCAATACAGTTTCGTTTAAACCTAACCCATGACCTAATTCCAAATAACCCGACCCAGACCCTTTTTTTATCTTGGCCGTTGATCTCAATCTTTGAGATCAACAGCCTTTATTCGTCCCTTCCTTTTTTTAATCCACACGACTACCATAATTCTCTCATTTCTCCTAACCCGCCGCCCTCGAATCCCTTCTCCTATCTGATTCTCTCTAAGACCTAAACCTAACCCTAGCCACCTCCCTCCGGTTACCACCCAAAATTGCTTAAATCCATGGCTTCCAAAGCCATTGAAGGCCTGTACCTGCCTCTACTGGCTCCTGCATGCCTGTTGATTGATGAATCGAGGCCAAACCTCGAGGGTCTTCACTCAGATCTTCACCACTTCGAAGATCCCGACCATCTCCGATTTTTCTCCGGTGGCTTTTGGTCTTTTGAGCCTGATTGTGATATTCTCTAAATTAGATCATGACTTTTCCAGGCTTTTTCTCTTCTAGGGTTCTTCCAAAATGCTATACTTTTGAGGTTCTCCCAATTTCTCTAGATCTATTCTAGATCTATGTTTATTTTAATTTTTTCAAACGATTTCTCAAAGCTTCTTTCTAAAGTTTGCTTTCAAACCTTTCATCTTCTCCGACTTAGGGTTTCTTTGATTTTACATGCTCTACTGTTATTCTTATGTGTTTTGTTCTACCTTGCTCTTCTGACTTCCCCTACTGTATTTTGCACGATTTTTCTTTTATTATGTTTTCATGAAGTTTTCTGGGAAATACATGTTTAAGGTCTCAGTCCCTTTGAGTTTTCTGAACTTATTTCGTTAGTGTTTTTTGCCTGACTTGCTTGTTTCTGTCTCTAGGCTCAATTAATGGTAAAAACCCTAGAATTTGGGGGTTTCATTCGGGTTTGAGGTCACTTGTTACGTGCTTTGTGTTCTTCTCATCTCTAAATTAGCTTGGTTTCAAAACCCTAATCTCTAAGTTCCTGAAGTTGTTTCATCTTTGTTTCAACTTTGTTTCTCCATGTGGTTCTGACTTTTTGCTAAAATCTATAAGACCTTGTTTACTTGACTCTTTGGCAAGCTTCTGATACCTCCTTCTCCCTATTACTAGATTAGCTTATACGACTATCATGTTTCGCTAGCATTATTGTTTCTCTTTGTCATGATATAACCTCACATGCCCAATGTTGTGCATTCTTTATATACACTGGTTGTCCCTCTAGAATTTTGGGACTGATTTCAGACTTCCTTGTGTAAGCATGATTGATTCTTTCCTTGTTTTATGTGAAAACTCTCTTTAACCTTTAGATTCCCTTATTTCTGACTTGATTCATTAGTGATTTTGAATCCATGATTCCCTGATTTACTATGTACTAATTGATTTACTTTGTTCTTGCCTTATTTACTTAACCATGTATTTCAAATTTTCTTTCCTTAATTAAAACCCCTATGTATTTACCCCTTATTTGTATGCTATGCACAATATATTTACTTGATCTCCTTCCTTAATAATTTCTGCCCTTTACCGTTCAAATTTGAACTCCTTCATTAAAGGATTTTCTGCTACTGATTGATTCTAATTGATACATCATTATTATATTTTTACTTTTGTTCCTTGCTAGATTTAAAACTATAAATACCTGCTCCTTTCTTAACACACACACACGACCAACACTCGAGTCTTTTTCTGAACTCACACTCACACTCATAAGTATACTCTTGCTATTTGTATTGTGGTCTGTTACAAGATTTCTGCTCTCTTTGCTTTCTGAAACTGGTATGTCCTAGTTTTAATTCTAGCCCGAACTCCAATGTGTTTACTTACCAGTTCTTATGTCCATGTTTACTTTAATGTCTGAAGTATTTAATCTTTGTGTAATGTGTTCTGCCCATTTATTGCAATGAATCTCATTCATATATCCCCTTAGAAGTATTTAATCTTTGTGTAATGTGTTCTGCCCATTTCTTGTAATGTATCCCGTTCCTATATCCCCTTATGTGTTTTGAGATGTGGTTCAAAAACATCGCAATATAGTTGATGTTATTATCCATGGATAATGAACTGGACCCTTTGGGTCCTAAGCTCTTTCAATTTCCCATCCCCATTCCCTTACTATATGTGCTGAGTTAAAGCTTTGGCCTGACAGTATTCTAATTACTGCACAGGCCATGGATTGACTTTCAATAGGTTCTTACTCGCCAATATTTGGCCAACAGGTTTGGTCAGGTATGTTCCAGCCTACCTCATGGTTAGGTTTGACCAATAGCCTGCCTTGGCACTCCCTACTCCTCTCTATTGCACTTGCACTCATTCTCAGAACTTAAGTTCTGCCACTCTCTTGTGAGCCTTGCCTTGGGACCCTTGAGCTCCCTTTGAACTTGGACACTTGAGGGTTGGCTCTTCCACACTGCACTATAACTCATTCCCCCCTTGGATCTCTGAAACACCCTAGATACGAGAAGGCCTTGGAAATCTAGATCTCGGAAGTGGCTCAATCTCACATTATTAGACACTAATTCTGAAATAGTTTGTTCGGATGTAGCTGATAATTCCTAATGTACTTTTAATTTCAGTTGTATTCTTCTATTCTGTAATAATTTGTATGAACTCATGGGGATTTACTAAAAAAAATAGGGGGTTTATTTTTATGCACTAAAGGTAGAAAATGTGCCTATAGGGATTTATTTCTTATTTGTGCAAATTTACACGTAGAAAAATGTCCTCTGAAGTTCATTTCTTTTCTGTTAAACCTTTTAAAAAAGTACATGCTTTTTTCTGATACTTCTTTTACTCTATAACTTTGCTTTATTATTCGTTTGTTTTTAAAATCAGTAGTTCCATCCAACACGTAGACTAAGGATTTATTAATCAATCAGATCAGTTTTAGACAACTGCACTCGAACGAGCTTAATGCAGACTTCCCGTCTAAAAATATGTGTTGAACTAGTCCGCTCGTTGCTTTATTTAATTTAAGAACCAGTACATGCAAGACATGCTAAACTCTATGGGTTTATCTGATTTAAGTAGGCTTATTTGAGCCCTAATTGCTTATTTGATTTTCCCTTTACTTGCTTTATGTGTTTTTATTGACGCCTTAGTATTTTGTCCTTTGAAAACTCCTAAAAGGCCCCCAAACCCCTATCCCTTAGGACTAGTAGTCCAAATGCCTCCAGGACTGATAAGATTGAGACGGGTACTAGCATGCAATAAGTGACAAGACATTCCGTGATTTAATACCTTAACGGGGTGGGAGGGGTAGAATATGGATATGATGATCACGCGATAACACCATATGTATAAATGGCTATCAGGTGTTGTGTGGGGTGATCCATATTATTTATAAATGTAGGACCCCTTCCCTCCCTTTACCTGTTATTTTATTTCAAAAACTGCTTTTTTCTCAAATTTCAACTTCTTTGACTATTACTTCCAGCAATTATGTAAAATTTCTTAATCTTCACTCATTTATAAAGATGACCTTTGGAAAGGTTTAAAGTTAGCAGCAATGGTGGATTCAAGTGCCACGAAGATAGATTTTATTTAAGGCAACAATTGAGCAGCAAAGTATGAGGAAGGACATGTGGGAAGTGTCAGGTGGTGTTTAAAACTTCTAGAAGGCCAAGTATAAGGAGCAAGGTCGAGTGATTAATTAAATAGATGAGTTCCGCCAAAGTGGTAGAGTGGTGAAGGTTGCATATGGGCTTGGTAGTAGGATGACTACGCGCCTTAAAGAGAGTTTGGATCGGATTGGGGACTTTAATGATTGGTAATTGAAGCCTGCGGGTATAATGTGAAATATGGGCTAGTATGCGACAGAAGATTGATATGGCGGAAAGGAGTTGCTTGAAATGGAGGAGGGTGCATCATAACCCTGAAACTGGAAGGATGTTGCCGCACATTTAACTAATGTCCGCGAGGAGCGAATGGACTTGTGCAGCTGGAAGGTTAGCTCAGACTCGAGATGGGCTATTGGTGTCGTAGTGGATGTACCCCGTGCAGCAGCGTGGGAAGATGTCGGGAGGTGATTCCCCTAGGTGGGTTATTCCCCGTGAGCAGATTAGCGGTTGCGTGGTTGGCGAAGCTTCTGCAAGGAATTATATTGGTTGTTCAACAAAGAGGTCGGTCGTGCGAATGTGGATGATGTCTTAGAATATGAAAGATGGGGATGTACAGGAAGATCCTGAGAGATTTTGATAATTGGTGGCGTGAGGTTAAGTTAATAAGAGGTAAAAAGGTTGGGTGAACTCAAGAATGGTGAAATGATGGCTTCAAGCTAAGTGAAGGAGTCCTACCACTTATGATTGGGTTGTATGATTAACTACTTGCGTGATTTCTTGTTATTAGCATATTGATGGATTAATTCAGCTACGAGAAAAGACCATAAGTAGTAAATTGAGCAGAGGAATTATTAAGAATGTGCTATGGTTAGACTTATGGGCTCATGTTCGAACTTGGTAAAAGATTAAGAATTTATGCCTTGTATAGAAATGGGTTTAAAGGGGAGTGGTTCTTCCGGGATGTTTGGCTTGTGGTGTAGCATTTGAGTGATATGAAAGAGTTCATGGGAATTGAGACAGCTTGGTCTCGTGATTCAAGGTCACTCGGGGTGAGTGTAGATGGAGTATGTTATGTGTTGAATTGAGTTAGTATTATTTCCAAGGCAATCAAGGATAAATTGGAAGGAGGTAGATTGGTTAGCCATAGTTGAATTTGTCATGTTGGGGTCAGTGATCAGTTCATTCAGCATGATCAAGTTATGCGTATTATTTGCGGCGGTACGTGTGAGACTTGTCGATCGCCGTAATGGATGTTATTCAGAAGCATTCTTCTGTAATGGCCTGCTAAATGGAAGCGGATTCCGGAAGGAAAATGGTGGCTTGGACCACTACTTGAAGATTTGCATATTTTACGGTTATGGGAATTTACTTGGGTGATGCTGTGATTCTCCTGAAGTGAGTTAAGTGCAAGGTTATTATATGATGAAATGTGAGAATATTAATGAATTCGGAGTTATGATTAAAAATAAATTGTGTCCTATCGTATATTGGCACGTTGGGTGCGGTGAGAGGTATGGAAATGTGAAGTGAGGATCAAGGTTGTAGTTTGGTGCTGGTAAGGATTCACAGGCTCAGATAGGCAAGGAAGACGTTGAATGATTAAAGTAAATTAGTATTGTATTCAGCGTCGCCTAAGATAGATGTTTTGTGGAAAAACTTTGCATCCTGGTTAAGGATTTTTGATCGCTTTTCAGCGTTAGAGCGTCCGGTGGTAGATATGCGGACCGTTATTTATTTAGAAATATTTTGGGAGCGTGTCCCATGGGATGATTGTATAAGTATGCCAGGCCTGATTTCAGCATAAGATCACCAAATCATTCACCACATGCTGTACCCAACATGACTGTATAACCTTGCTGAATTCTTACTTTGCAACACTTAACCCATAGGACCGCGATAATATTTTCTGATCAACTTAGCCAACATTCAACGAGTCAGATGCTCCCATTGCACCTCATGACATAAGCAAGTCTTACTCTAACTCTTACAATACCGCCACGACGGATGAGATGTGCTGAAATTCATAATCAACTGCCGAGTCAACCAATCATTGAGTCTATACTTATGACAATAAACATCACCACATTCTGGACCAATTAATGATCTTTGCTCCTTAATATACTTCATATAATCAGATTGCATCGATCCTAAATCCTATAATCTCGTCTCACCCAGTACGAACTGCGCAGGCAATAAGCCCTCCCAGACATGATCAAAAGTCCCATATGATATCACAATGTGTCAATAGGCTACCAATTAGGATGCGATACAAAAAGAAAATGAATTATAAAAAGGAAGTTCAATTACCCTGCTCGCGAATCTTACATGCGACACGGGCAACATACTGAACAGACACCCCGCTCGCGAATCATACATGTGACGCGGGATCATAGCTAATACGATCTTTCCTCAGAAGACAGGATACGAAGCACATAAAATAGGTATGGGGAATTGTGCTGAACATCACATTATTGCGGCGTGAAACCCGATCCAAATAACATACCAATGGCGGCATGCCACCCGATCCATATATATAACTCACATAAGGAGATGTACGTCAAGCTAAATTGCTCATAACAAGAAAATACCGAATATCGATCGTAAACACACTAAGTGTATAATACCATTCCCTGGGGAGACATATAACGCTATAATCTACAACTCGGGCACACTGAAGTGCGATACAAGATCTGAATCTCAAGATCCATTTTGCTTATATAACATCATCGCCACGCAGAGCCTCAACATATAAAAATTTACCAAGCCATCTCATAACTCACACGGCGCAATGTATCACTTCATGAAATATTTGACAACGAGATAATACCCTGACTACTCCATAAGGAGCACATTACTTAAATGAATCCAACTGGTCTGTCATAGAGCCATATTCACATTTAAACTCGTCCACCGACCTCAAGTCGATCCTGATCACATCGAACTAAGACCAGAACCTTTTCAAAGGTCCATACTAATTTCCCTCTTATCATAACACACAAGAACAACCGTCATAACCGGAGCAAGCCTCCTCAGTTCATAACCCAATAAACAAGGTTCCCTCCAGGCATAAATCCTCAAATTAATGATATTACCACAACCCTCATACTTGGTTTAAATCCTTAGTCAATCAAGGGTGAGTTTCGGATGAGTTTCAGACCATTTTGGCACTGCTAGTTTCTACTGATTTTTTGTGCTTGCTTGCTTAAAGTCACAATTGTAACATGGCCGGGAACCACACTAATGGATCTTGAGGGGTGCCTATCACCTTCCCCTCGAGATAATTTCTAGCCCTTACCCAAACTCTGGTTCTTCATCTCAAATTCTTCCTTTAAATGTTCTAATGCACTTAATCATTATGTGGCGACTCTTCAAATCCAAAAACCCAATTACCAAATGGGAATAGAGTTGTCTTCCCAACTGTCACAAACACGATTTCGCCTTAGAAAAAAAGGGGCGTCAACTGCAGCTAACTCCAAATCATGGACAGGGTAATTGTTCTCATGTGGATTTAATTGGCATGAAGATTAAGCAATCATTCTACACTCATGCATCAAGACACACCTAATCCCAATCCGATAAGAATCACAATACACAGTATAGAGCCTGAAGCTGAAGGCAAAACTAGAACTAGAGTTGTGGTCAAGGTAGTCTTGAGCTTCTAAAATCTCTCCTCACACTCATCTTACCACCTGAAAGGAGCACCCTTTTGGGTAAATTTAGTCAAGGGAGATGTAATAGATGAGAGACGCTACATGAAGAGATGATAATAGATGGCCAACCAAAGAAATCTCAAAATCTCTGTAGTTGAGGACGGTCTAGGCCAACTTTGAACTACCTCTATTTTCTTCGGATCCACCTTAATCCTCTCACTAGAAAACACGTGCCCCAAGAATACCACTGACCCGAGCCAAAACTCACACTTAGAGAACTTGGCATAAAGCTTCTCCTCCCTCAACCGCTACAACACAATCCTCAAATCCTGGGCATGATCTTCCTAGCTACGAGAGTACACTAGGATATCAATGAATACTATGACAAATGAAATGAGATAAGGCTGAAATATACCATTCATCAGATGCATGAACTTTGTTGGGGCATTGGTCAACCCAAAAAACATTACAAGGAACTCATAATTATCATAACGGGCCCTGAATATTGTCTTTACAATATCTAACTCCCAAATCTTCAATTGGTGATACCTAGACCTCAAACCAATCGTAAAGAACACCCTCACTCCTTGAAGCTGGTCAAATAGATGGTTAATACGCGATAAAGGATACTTGTTCTTGATTGTACCTTTGTTCAACTATCTATAATTGATGCACATGTGCATAGTACCATCCTTCTTCTTCATAAATAGAACCTATGCACCCAAGGCGACACACTAGGCTTAATAAACCCCTTATCCAGAAGTTCTTGAAGTTGCTATTTTAATTCTTTCAACTCAGTTGGTCCCATACAGTATAGAGGAATAAAAATGGGCTGAGTGCCCTACAACAAGTCAATACCAAAATCAATATCACTTTCGGGTGGCATGCACGGGAGCTCTGTATGAAATACATCCAAAAAATGTTGCACCATCGCAAAAAAATCAATATTAGGGGTATTAGCACCAATATCCCTCACAAAGGAAAAATAAGATAAACAACCTTTACCAATCATCCGCTGGGCCTTCAAATATGAAATCACTCTACTGGGAACATAATCTAGAGAACCTCTCCACTCAACCCTTGGTAATCCCGGCATTGCCAACGGCACAATGTCATGGGCAGCTTTCCAGCCATGCCCCATGACCCCTTGGGCGCGCCCCATGGCATCCTAGCAAGCCTTCCAATGCCTAGCGCCACGGATGGCCCCGTGGTCTTGGCTGCGCCAAGTGACAAGCGCACAGGTGCCTCTGTCGCCCCACCGATATTCCTCACTAGCGCCCAGCCACAGGCAGATTCCAACAACGTCGCTATTGCACGCGCAGACCCTAATGCCAAAGACGCTGCTGCTGACAAAGGACCCATTCCTGCTTTGTAGAAAACTAAGTCATTTCCATTGTAAATATAGAGTAGTTTTATTTCATGCACTTACATTATGTTTCTCTAGCTTTTTCAAGTCTAGTCATGTAGCTTTGGTTTATTTGTTTTAAGTACTATTAGGGGGGATCAAGCAATCAAAACATTCTAGCAAGCAAGCAATTCTCTGTACTGGTGTCTCTCCCCCTCGACACCGCTTTGCTTTTTCTGTAATAGCTTTCAATAATGCAATCAAGATTTCTTTAAATATCAATTCTCATTTTTGTTCTCTCAATTTCTCTTGACATTGGTTTTCCCGTACGGCACTAATAATCTAGTCTAGCGTAGGCCAGGGACCTCAGTTGGTGGACAACAACTGCACCAACATCAGTTTCTTAGCCTTATGTCGCCCTTCCAAAGGATCTCAGGAAGGCACCGCGTAACAGTTGGTATCAGAGCTTAGGCTCTACATCGAACTAGGGAACGTATTGATATTAACAACATTTCTGACCATGGTAAATCATGGGGACCGCATTGCGGATCTCGAAGGGACAGTTGAGGTGTTGTGGCCAATTGTGGATACGGTGCCTGAACTAAGAACCAGCCTACTACAAAGGTTGGACGACCTGGACCGTAGGGTGCTTCAAGTTGAAGTTGACGTTGAAAACATCAGTCGCGACTTTGAGGGAGACCGACAGACGGTAGCCACAGAGGCAGCCAAAATATTTGAGAAATTTGAGGGGCTCTAACAGGAGCGCACTGAGGATTTAGCCCACAGCGCACAAGAGGCAGAAAAGGTGTCTACCATTCAACAAACTATTGACAAATTGACAGACAAGCTCAATGATGTCAACGCTGCTTTATAGGCCCTACTCCAAGGAAGTTGAAACCAAGTCGAAGGTGCTTTGAACTCAGCTTTTGTGACAAAGAAATTGAAAATTCTTGAGCTAAAGCAATATAGTGGATCTAGGAATGCCAAGGAAGTGGAAAACTTCATATTTGATGTCGAATAGTATTTTGATATTTTTGGGGATCTGGAGGAAGCTATGAAGGTAGCAACTACTGCCATGTATCTTCAGGGTGATGCTAAACTCTGGTGGCGAGTGAAGTATGAATCTATCAAGGCCGGTGAAGATGCTCTTGAGACATGAGCAGGACTGAAGGTAGCCATACGCCCACAGTTTTTCCCCGAGAATGATGAAAACAATGCTAGGAGAAAACTACGGGAGCTATGCCAGACCAAATCAGTACGAGACTACGTGGGAAAGTTCTCTGCACTCATGCTAAGCATACGCGACATGGGGTGTGCATTGACTGCAACCCAAATCCAAATCTCGGCGAAATCAAAACGTGTTAATAATCGCGTGTACACTGGTAGTGACATGGTTAGAAACGCGTTTTCACGACGTCGTAATTCTTAAATAAACAAATAATAATTAAAAATGGCTTAAAATTTGGAGATGAACCTCGCTGAAACAAGAATAATTGCGGGGCCCTTGATAATTAATTATTAAAAATAGTTAGAATTTGGAGGGGTTGTTTTAGCAAATTTCAACGGCCTTTCCCAAACATTATCACGCAAGAGCCCTTAAGCGCGATTTAATTACTTTCTTAAACTCGGGTGTGCATTGATTGAGGCCCAAATCCAAATCTCGACGAAGTCGAAGTGTGTTGACGAACACGGGTGCATTGATGGCGATGTGGTCGGAGATGCGCTTTCACAACGTCGCAAGTCTTTTCAAATAAATAATAATAAAAGAAGTTTATAAATAAAAGCACATAAGTTAGCATGTAATAAAA
>MU741071.1:63382-74376 GCA_026770625.1 Nicotiana glauca | reverse complement strand
TACTTGATTTGGATTCTCTTTCATATTTGCCTTACTTTACTTGCTTTTATAGCCTGTGCTAGCGTAGAAGAGCATGTTTAATTGATCCAAGCTGCCTAATTGTTTAAAGTGTCTTAACTGTGATTACGTGGAGTACGGTAGGCCAGTATCCTTTGATGCCTTGTATTGTTGTACTTAAATTTCTGAATAATTCTCTGATGTTGGTTGCGCATTTACATTGGGACTACGGATGCGGCATTCTGGGAGTTCCCCCTTGTTTGTTTACTTTGGGACTACGGGTTTGATTCCCGGGAGATCCCCCTGTATTTTATTTTGGGACTACGGGTTTGATTCCCGGGAGATCCCCCTACATTTTACTTTGGGACTACGGGTTTGATTCCCGGGAGATCCCCCTGCATTTTATTTCGGGACTACGGGACGATATCCCGGGAGATCCTTTGATATTGATATGAGATTTGGACTACGGGACGGTATCTCGGGAGTTTCATTGGACAGTTGAGGTAAAGGGCTACAGGACGGTATCCTGGGAGACCCTCGTCGGTATTCGTGTAATTTTGCTGTATTTACTTTGTGTTTCTATTTTGTCTTGCAGTATTATATTTCATTGAACTGTCTTATCACACTGCTGTGTTTATTAGTTTTCAACAGACTTCGATACTGTTAATATCTTGCTATTTTATTGTTTCTGTCTCAGTAGGGCCCTGACCTTTCCTCGTCACTACCCAACCGAGGTTAGGCTTGGCACTTACTGAGTACCGCTGTGGTGTACTCACGCCTCTTTTGCGCATGTTTTTCATGTGCAGATCCAGGTACCTCTACGCATGCGCATTATCAGTAGCTGCAGAGAGCATTTTGGAGACTTGAGGTATATCTGCCGCGTTCGCAGACCGGAGAGTCTCCCTCTCACTCTATCCTTTAGTTAGCTGGATGCTATTCTGTTCTTCCTTGCTATAGACTTTCTGGATGATTAGAGCAGTGTTATGTATTATTCTTAGCCTGTGTTGCCCCTGGGTTTCCGGTTCTTGGAGGTTACTTCAGTATTTGGTTTTAAAGTGTATATGCCAGGCAGCAACTGCATACATTACTCATGTTATTTAGTTTTGATTATAAATTCCGCAATTGTTATTACTTCTGCAATGTGTTAGGCTTACCCGGTCGTGAAGACTAGGTGCCGTCATGACGTGTTCACAATTGGTGAACGAGGGTCGTGACAAGGAGCCTTAGCACTAACACTCATCACAAGACCCCAAATAAGAAAGGCAATCCTTCCCAACTGTCCGCTGGGTCTTCAAAATATAAAAATCCCCAATAGGACGTAATCCGTCGAACATCGCCACTCAATTCGTGGCATTTCTCGACATAGCCAACAACGCCATCTTATCGCAATAGTCTAGAATAACACAACATGGAAACAACCAGTTTGAACCCAATATCATATCCAAGATCTAATATCCCAATCATCAAAAGGTCCACTCGGGTCTCCAAACTCCAATAGTCACTAAACAGTTCCGATGTACACGATCTACGACCCAACATACCCTGTATATGAGAACTTCCGGTCCCCAATTCCATGTAGCCCACAAATCACCATACCTGATCCCAAAGTTCGCCGTCTGAATACATATCACAGCTCGAGTACCCAGTCATTCCACGAAAGATATTCTAAAATTCCTATGTGCCATCAAGCAAGTCGAATATCAGCAGTCGATGTAAGAAGAAAATGTGACAATACTACTGAAGTATCATCAGTTTAATCACATTACCCCCTCTTTTTTTTTCCGAGACATATACTCTCGTAAAATCACTTCCAATTAGCAGTACCATTTCCTTGATTATCTGAACTGTAACTCTACACACGCAAATCTCGATCCTCCACTACATACTGCATATACCATACCATCCTAGTATAACATCAGAACTTCATCTCCCTTCCGAGCCACAGAAATCTACATACTCAACTAGTCAAGAACTTTCCATTGGTCCCATCTAGAAGAAAAGTCACTACACATCCCATGCTCCGCATGCCCATAGAAAATATACATCTCCAAATCGCGGTAAAAACCATCAAGAACTCTCTGAATTCCCTTTGCACAAATCAGACCTGCAAGGAATGAATACTTGTAAGGGCTCTTTACCTCGAACACGCACAAGGAGTTAATCATATCCTTACCATATTGATTCGGTCTACTATCAAGCTATTCCATTTATCTAATTTCTTTTCTGATTCATTTTCAACTTGATATTCCCTGTTGCTGTAGCACAACAATTCCTCAACCCAAGCTCACTACATGAGACTCAAGCACAAGACCACACTGTCTAAGACCCATAAGCCGCTGAATACTCTCCCAAATATTCCCAGAAACACAACATTCCAAAATACTTTACTCTGAAGAACTTCTTGCGAAACTAAATCCGTTACCTTTAATTACCTGATACTGATACATAGAATCCCATAATTAACATAAAAATACCACAAGTCTTGACCTCTTCCAATGAAAACATAGTCTCTAACCACATACACAACCTTAGGATACCCGATTGTTGCTTGTAGAATCTTGAACACATTAGAACCATTATCGAAAGTCATTCACTCTTATTCAAACTGCAACTTACCTGACCTAACGAACAGAACCACCCATACCTTATTGGCACTCTGATACCCCAATGAAATCCTCATCCCAATACAACCAAGAACTTTCCTTCTCTATGTGCCGATCATTCTTTATCAACAACACTCTAAACGTTCCGTAATTCTCATACCCTATGAAGCATGATATAACCTTTGTCAAAATTTTCCTTTACTCTAGCCATAGCTAATTCACTCAGATGCCCCAAACTGGAACCAACATAGCACCTAACTGTGCAATCAACTACTCACAGCAGACTCCCCCACTTGGCTCGAAGACATAAATCAAGATACGCTCAATAACTCATAACACTTTTACTCTATTGATGCCACAATACCATAGAGAGATTAAAATCAAATCATTTATAAGTTTGTGAAAACATAGATCATCTAGTACTATAAATCTTCTACAAGTCTCGCATTCATCCATGCAATAGTTAAGCCCACTCTCTTAAGCGACCCGAAATTTCAAATTTCAACACATACCCTTCAATTACACATGAGATCTTCTAACATACACATAAGGATCACACCACTTTAGAACACTCTGCAAGAGATAACCCACCTGTTTTGCCTCAATATAGCATTTCTGTATGCCTTCCACCGTCATACACATTACACAGTTACTTAGTCTTCCTGCATCTGAACTCATACCGCAACATTAAATTTACTTCACTCCCAACTGGGAGACATGAAAAGATTCTTCATGCGCCCATAACTCAGAGCTACACATCTAACCACAATGGAAATCATATACTTAATAGTTCATCTATCATCTCGCAGACCTTCCTCGTCACTTCCAAGTTACATGGATATATCTCGCAGTACTAACATACTCATCACGTAGCTATCCAACCGTCACTCCCACTAATAGGGACAATACCGAAAATATAAGTTCAAAACACTTGCTCACACAATCAACACCTCGATGCTCAAGCCATAGGCAAAGATTCAGCCTCAAGCTTTTAGACTGGCCCAATATCAAACTCCCAGAGATCACATCTCACCCCTTGATCGGGGAATCACAAGCCATCAAGGCACACCTGATACTGAGCGCTCATGCGCGTAGGCACATGCGTGGGAGGAATTTCAAGTGTTACTTTTCAAGCTGAATCAAGGACGCACGATAAGAATTCAAGAATGTGAAGTTTTCCTAAAGGTTCTGCAGCCTCTCGAGGATAAATACAGACGTCTCTGTACAGATCCGCGAGACTCAACTAAGCCTAATCATGACTCGTGAGACCTATGTAACCTAGGCTCTGATACCAACTCTTCACGACCCAAACCTCGCACTAGTCTTGATAGCACCTCTCGTGAAGATGAGGCCAGCCAACTAACCCAACTCGTCTTTTCAAAAATAGTTAAACATGAATAAAAAGCTTAAATATCACTTAATAATATTAATTACCAGATATACAATCCAACACAACCTTAATCGGGGTGTCACACGTCACGAGCATCTATTAGTAGTGTAAGTACAACCACAAGGTCTAAAATTACACGAATCAAGAATAGTGAACAAAGGGACAAAAATGATGTTGCGAACGCTGGCAGTCACCTCGTTAAAATCCTATATCTCTGGTTCTGATCAGCCAAACCCGCTACCAGGTGAATAAATACCTGCATCTGCACACGACGTGCAGGAAGAAAAGTGAGTACTCCAACTCAGTAAGTAATAAAGGTAAATAACAACTTAGCAGTAAGAAATCACGTATAACAGATCACCATGTTGTATAGAAGCAGTGTAAACCCTTTTTTTTAAAACGGTGAAGCTGTGAAATCTTTAGAGAAAAATCTTGGCTCAGTTTAAAACTCTTATAAAAATGACTTTTTAGCGGTTACGCAAATGAATGAAAAACAAATAGTGCAGATAAGCATAGAATTCTGCCCTTCGGGCACTACACTTAGTTATTAGATAATGCTAGAATATCAGGTAAATATTGCAAGAAGTAGCACAAACAATAGATAATTTAAGATAAATTAAATAAGTTAAACACATCAAACAGTACTAGTACCATTACAGCGTGCAGCCCGATCCATTTATCTTCGACGGCGCTCACTGGGGTGTGCACACTCCGGGAGGGGCCCCTTACGGCCCAAGCACAATATCAAGCCATCTCGTGGCATCAAGTCTAGGCCCTCGGCCTCATATAGGTATTAGTATAATACTGATGCATCGTGCAGCCCGATCCAAAAGTATCCTCACAACTCTGGCTCTCGGCCTCACTCAGTCAAAAATCACAAAAGCCCCTCGGGCAACAGTAAAACATAATGATCCGCACAAATATAGTATTGGAAATATCATTTCAAGTGTTAAAGCATAATAAACTTGGCTGAGTTTTAAAAAACAGTGGAAAATACATGACTGAGTTCAAGTATAACATTAAAATAGAGACGAAATATCAACAACCATCCCTGAAAGGATCCAAATAATTGGCACTAAGCCCAAATATGGCAATCAGCCCAAATCATGATAATAAAAAATAAGTTTCAGTTAAATACGCGGTAAAATCAACAATCGGGATGGACCATGTCACAATCCCCAATGGTGCTCTACCCTATGCTCGCTATCCGACGTACAAGTCACCTCAACATAGCACTATGATGTGCAATCCGGGGTTTCAAACCATTAGGATATCATTTACAATCATTACTCACCTCGAACCGGCAAAATCCCTAGCTCGGTATGGCTTTGCCACTTGAATCGGCCTCCACGGGCGTTGAATCTATTCAAAATCAGAACAAATACATCACAATATGCTAAGAGAACAAAGCCCAAGCGAAAACAATCAATAATGGGCATAAATTCCGAAATTACAAAAAGCCGAGCCATGAGCCCATTTCTCGAAATTCAGAAATTTTTACTTCAATAGATTTTTCGTCTCCCCACGAGTTCATACATATCAAAAATACTAAAATCTAAGTCTAAATGACCCCTCAAATCCCCATTTAAAGGCCTCTTAAACTCAAGCCCTAATCCTCCATTTTTGCCCTTTAATTCCTTCAATTACAACCCTAAATTCATGAAATACAACCATAGAATGGAGTTTTAGGTCCAAAATTCCTTACCTTAACGAAGTCTCCTGATTTCTCTCTTCGGAATCGCCCAAAAATCTCCAAGGTCAAAGGCAACAATGGTGAAATAACCCAAAATTGTGAAATGAAATAACATATATGGTCTGCCCAGGTCTTTCCGCATCTCCGGTCCAAAACCTGCTTCTGCTGTACCGCATATGCTGTCAAATCCCCCGCTTCTGCGGTTCTTCACTTAAAACCCAAAATCGCACCTGCGATTGAACTTCCGCATCTGCGGCTTCGCAGATGTGACATTTTTGACCGCTTCTGTGGTATCTGATCACCTGGCCAATTTTCTCTTATGCGATAAATCACCCACATCTGCGGTCTCCACTCCGCAAATGCGAAAATACCAGAAGTAGCAATATTAGCTACTGCAACAAATTTCCAATCTCTCCAAAATCACCCTGAGGCCCTCGGGACCTCAACCAAAAGCACAAATACATTCTAATACCTTATTCAAACTTGTACCAACTTTTAAATCATCTTAAACAACACCAAATCACCCAAAACACCTCGGATTCAAGCTTAAGTTTCTAAAATCCTCCGAGATATGCTTTTGATCAAAATCACAACCAAAACACCTCCGAATGACCTGAAATTTTTGCACATACATCCCAAATCATATGAAGAAGCTACAGCAACTCTCGGAATTCCATTCTGATCCTCGGATCAAAATCTCACCTACCGACCAGAATTCGCCTAAATACTAACTTCGCCAATTCAAGCCTAATTCTACACCGGACCTCCTAACCATCTTCATATCACACTCCTAAGTCAAAAATCATCCCTCGAAGCTAACCGAATCATCGAACTCATATCCAAGCCCTCTAACTCATAAGTCAATATCCGGTTGACTTTTCCAAATTAAGCCTTTCTTAAAGAGACTAAGCGTCTCATTTCCTACTGAAACCACTCCAAACCAACTCGATCACACAAGACACTGATAGTGAAGCATGAAGAAGCAGAAAATGGGGGAAGCAGAGCGTAGAATCATGAGACAACGGGTCGGGTCATCATACCTTGTAATCAGCATGTCTACTTCCGTTTAACCTATGTGTTTCCTTGTAATTAGCCTGCCTAATTATGTTTAATTGAACCTATATGTTTCCTGCTTTCCGCATGTTTACATGTTTACTTACATGTAAATTAGACCTATGTATACTTGTTTCTCAACTAGCATGTTTCCTGTCCTATTTTAAGTGTTCACCCCTAATAAACTAATTATTTCCATGCTCCCAATCCCTGCTACCCCTTTGTATATGACTGTTTGGTTGATCCGGAATTCCATGTCTTTGCTTAGTCTCTATCTATATACTCACCTAGTAACAGCTAATAAACTATGTTGAAACCTTGCTTGAAGTGATCCTGCTTCTGTCTACTGCTGGAATGTTTTCTATGTTTTGAATGACTCTGTTTGCTCCTTACCTCTGGAAAATTTAAAGCTATTTTCTTAAAACTATCTCCTGTTTTCAACTCCTACTCTTAGAATACCTAGGGTCCTGCCCCTCCAGTGTGAGCATTGCTGCTGGCTCTCCAAAACTTGCTCACAAAAAGGCTTCTTTTTTAAAAAAGATTTTCTGGTATGAGCATTGCCCAGGGTCCCTGAGGCCTCTGGGAACTTGAAAACACCAGGATACCATTGGGTGCACTATGAGAATATTGGCATGTTCATACTTGGTTGAAGAACTGGTCTTTTTTAGGTTTACTTTTTGGGACTATCCAGGCTCTATATAGTTTAGCAGTCTCATTTTTGTAATTCATTCATCTTTGGTCTGTAATAACAATTCTTGTAAAACAAATATTGGGGATATTAGTAAAATAGGAGGGACTTTTTTATATGTTTTGTGGGGAAATCGAGGTAGAAATCATGCTCTTAGGATGTTAGGATTATCTACCTGCATTAGAAACCATTCCTATGGGTTGTTGTGTCCATTAGAAGACGCTTATAGGTTCATCATGTTATTTGCTCCAAATCTCTAGTTATGCATGTTCACATCCACACTAGAAATCATGTCTCTAAGTTGTTGTTAATTAAGCTTTAACATTCATGTTCATAAATTCTCCTATGTGTATTAGAAACAATGTTCTAGGACTTTTATTGCACTCACCTTGATATCATACCTGCAGCCAAATCGTATAAAAATCAGTTTCTTTAGAAGAAATCATGCCTATAGGAAATACGTATAAAAGCAATCCCAACACCTAGATATCATACTTATATATAAAAATAGTTATGTAACGTTTGTGATTATTTTCATCACCTAGACAGCTGCCCATGGGACCTAATGAACCAAACTGTCTACTTAAAATCATTTACTGGTTTATTGTGATTATGATTAACGATTAGATATCATGTTTATAAGACATCTCTGATCCACGCCAAGGCAAGCCTCTAGGATGACTCAAATCTTGAAATTATAAAACTGTGCTTTGTTTAACTGTTTGTGAACTGCCCAGGTTTAGCTAGTCCTAAAATCAATAGGCAACTGATTAAGTACCTCCTACCTCGCTTTAATAAAAACATTGCATATGTTCTACTTTGTCCTCACCTAGATATCCTGCTATAAGACTTTTAAACTATCTGAAATACTGTTGTTTGAGACGTGAAATTGCCTGCTTATTTGTGGAGGTAAAATGTGAGCCTTTAACTGTCCCTTTATCTGATAGTCCTATTTGTTTTATTTGTCATTTAGATTTTATCCTTTTAAGAATTATAGGAGAGTCTAGATCCACCTTAACTAGAAGTCCTAAACACCTCCAAGACCATAAGTAAGGGACGAGTAATGCACGCATAGAGTACGTTTAATTAGAATCGCTTATATAACTATTAAGGGGAAGGTAATCGAGTAGTAAAGGATACATTGACCTGTGTGCTAATGCTTTGTGTAGCACCCCAACTTGGGGACAATTACCAAGCATTGCACACAAGTGATCCTATATGCAAAGAAAAAACTAGTACCCCTTTTACCCTTTGTTTTAAATGTAATGTCTCTTTGTCTAAATTACTTTGTTTGCTTATAAGACTAGTTCACCTAATTTGTGTTTGGATGGGACCAACTGTGAGCACGTGATTTTTGCCCTATATATGAATTATTCCCAAAATTTCAAACTAAATAATTTCTTTATTATTTTTACATTTTTTGTGAGTTTTTGTTTCATTTTCTGATAATTGTTTGCACTTTATTGTGTGCATTTAATTCATATGAAAATACAAAAAATATGCATTCGCATTTAGGGATTTAATTTTATATTTTAGTATTAATTTGTTTTAGAACAAAATATAAAGAAAATGACGAAAAGTGGTTATTTGCATTTTTATTTTTTTAGTTTGTAGAATTTGTCATAAAATTTTAGCTTGAAATTAGGAATTAGTTAATTTTGAGAATTAAATAAATATCATATTAAAGTCAATTGGATCTTTGATTTTTATTTTTTGTCATTTTAACAAAATCAAAATATATAAAAAATAAATAAGGAAAAAGAGAAAAGAAATTAATATTGAAATAAAAGAAGAAAAGGTTTTAATTAGAACCAAATTTGGGCCATTTGGTATCTAATTCGTCTGGCCCAGGTCAATTTTCCAGCCCAATTCAATATTCACCCATGCCCAAGCCTAATTCGAACCATCTACCCGGCCTGCCCTCTAATAAACAAAACGACGTCGTTTGGCATCGTTTGATCTCAACCATCAATATTCATAATCCAACGGCCAAGATCTTATATCGATGATATGATATAATTGTCCTAAAATGGATCAGCCATAACAGACCAAAACATCATCTTCCTCGTATCTTGCTGGCGTCTTCGCCGCCGGCAAACGCCACCCCTCCCAATCAAGCCCAAATTCACACCCTAACTTCGCCTTCCCTCCCTCACACTCGTGCTATACTCCATTTTCCCAAAAAACCACTGGAACGTTTCGAATCTCTGAAACCCTAATCGCCGCCGGTAAACACCATCTATGCCAAATCATACCAAATTTACACCATATGATTGTCAGACCATCCTCTTCACAACCCCCATGATCTTTTGTCTCAAATGTAGCTGAAACGCCTCGAATATCAATTTAAAGGTTTTCCGGCCAAAACCCTAGTTGTCCCAATTCGCCTCAAATTGATCTCAGTCATTCTTTGGGCCTTCTTTATGAAGAATTCAGCACTGTTGGCGCTCAATTCTCATGGGACTCGTTCGAATTTGGAGGTTGAGGGAAAATACAGTTGAACTTTAGAGGTTTTTTTTTTTTGGTGAGTTCATTCTGCTTATTTCCTTTTCTTCTTCTCTTTCGCATTAGGTTAAGTTGGAATTCCGGATTGATTTCGCGATCGTTTGCTTGAGGGTTAATATTTATTCGTTTAGGGATTGTTTGGTTAGTTAAGAGTTTCAGCTTTGATTCATAGTTTGTTCTGATTAGCTTAGTACAAAAAGTGATTAAAACCTCTGCCTGTGTTTGGTTCTGTCCGTTTATAAGTATTGGGTTCCCTGCTTGCTTAATTCTGTTTAATGTCGTTCATAGACGATGGTATGGTGATCTGGAATTTAATAGCTTGGTTGTTAGTTTAGTTTTTAGATTAATTCTATCTTGATAAGATTTTAATCGATGGTGTTTGAATTCTGTTTAGTCTTAAATGGTTTCTTTATGGTTGGATTAGTTGGTTTTGGATGCCAACATCCGCATGACCCGATCCCTCCTTCCATTATCTTTTGTTTTCCTGCTTAGACTCAGTTGTATAGGGTATTACTCGGATGTATAGAGGCTCAGACTTGTGACACCAGATCGTATTGGGCTATTATTTCAGTTGTTTTAAATTCCGCATTCTTATTGCTATTATGGAAACAGGATAATTGGCTTTAATTGGATTAGCTATCGGGTAATGGTCGGGCTTGCCTAGCAATATGTTGGGCGCCATCACGACCGGGGTTTGGGTCGTGACAAGTTGGTTTCAGAGCCTAGGTTACTAGGCCTCAAGAGTCATGAGTCGGTTAGTTGAGTCTCGCGGATCGGTACGGAGACGTCTGTATTTATCCTCGAGAGGCTGCAGAACCTTTAGGAAAACTTCACTTTCTTGGTATTCTTATCGTGTGTACTTGATTCAGCTTGAGATATACCTCTTGAAATTCCTTCCACACGTTAGTATGCGCACGTGAGCACTTAGTAGTATATGTGCCTTGATGGTTTGTTCTTCCCCGATCGAGGGGGGGCGAGATGTAATCTCCGTGAGTTTGTTGTTGGGCCAGTCTGGAGGACTTGAGGCTGGATCTTTGCTTATGGCTTGAGCACCAAGGTGCTGAT
>MU741071.1:46003-59637 GCA_026770625.1 Nicotiana glauca | reverse complement strand
GATCCAGAAGGGCAGTTGATATACACATTTTGCTGCTGCTTCAGTTTACTGCGGAGTCATCGAGGTAGCTGCCGGCGTCCGCAGGACCCGATCTCTCCTTCCATTATCTTTTGTTTTCCTGCTTAGACTCAGTTGTATAGGGTATTCCTCGGATGTATAGAGGCTCAGACTTGTGACACCAGATCGTATTGGGCTATTATTTCAGTTGTTTTAAATTCCGCATTCTTATTTCTATTATAGAAACATGATAATTGGCTTTAATTGGATTGGCTATCGGGTAATGGTCGGGCTTGCCTAGGAATATGTTGGGCGCCGTCACGACCGGGGTTTGGGTCGTGACAGTGGGCCCGAGACAAATAAATGCAACACATAAAATGCATCATGGTGGTCTTTTCATTTTCGGTTACCTGTCCTAGACGGACCCAACCCCTGTGTTGAGTCTCCTAAGTCATATGCACGTGATGCAAATAAGGAGGGGGCTACGTACCGGGGACCCGCGATATCGTCCGTCTTAGTAACTTGTCCGGCCTCTTTCTTATTTTAGGGTATTGACACTAACAGAATAGGGAGTCTTAACCAGTGAGCACATCCCCGGATGTGAGAAGAGAAGGGTTTCGACACAGTTTATATACAGTTCAGATAATATCAAAGCGGTAAACATTTAGCACATTAAGCAGGAAACATGTTGGAAAATCAGATATAACCAAATACAACAATTTATCTAAGCTCGAATTCTTAACCCTAAACAAAATGTTCTGGGTTCTTCTCCTAGCCAAGTCGCCAGAGCTGTCACACCTCCTTTTTCGCCTATACCCCGCAAGGGGCGTAAAGGAGTTTTTCCAATTAAAGGACAATCGGAACGGGATTTAGTTATCAATTATTCAGAGTCGCCACTTGGGAGATTAATGGTGTCCCAAGTCACCGGTTAAATCCCGAACCGAGGAAAAATATGACTCTGTTACAGTCTGCGAACTAGAAATCCGAGTAAGAAATTCTGTTAACCCGGGAGAAGGTGTTAGGAATTCCCAGATTTCGTATTTCTAGCACGGCCGCTTAATTGTCGTATTTGATTTTATCTGATTTTAATACATGATAGCTTATGTTCCTTTTATTCGTAAACCGCTTTTTATCATTATTTATTTTAAAAGAATTGCAACGTCGTGAAAACGTGTTTCGAACCACGTCGCAATCAATGCACCCGTGGTTGTCAACACATTTCGACTTCGTCGAGATTTGGATTTGGGTCGCATCAATGCGCACCCGAGTTTAAGGAAGTAATTTAATTAAATTGCGCCTAAATATTCTAACATAATATTATTTTGGGGAAGGCCATGAAGTTCGCTAAACGGCCCTCCCAAATCCTAAGCATTTTGCTAACCATTTATTGAGGGCTCCGCAATATTGTATTTTTATTGGGCGAGGCTCGTCTCATTTTATTTTAAAATTCAATCCTAGAGTAATCTATATTTCTACTTAATATTGTCTCGAAAAGGGCCCCTAATCAATTAGCTGCCCACATCTTCAATTAAGAGAAAGGCTGCCCAACATATGGGCCTACGGGACACATGCAGTCCAAATACAAAGGGGCCCAATTCACATTCATAGCCTCAGATTAATGAACTCAGGTTCAAACCCAGACGGAAGCAATTCAGCATTCTCATGGGTCTGAGCAGTCCACTATTTGTTAAACTCAGATGAAATTTGCTAAATAACAAAAGCATTTACTCAAGCACTTGTCTAGTGAAGAAGCTACAAATAAAACAATGTTTAAGAGGTAAATGATTTACCAAGGTGTCAATGCCAATGAGATTATCAACCTGAGGATACACGAATCTGGAATTTGCACAATTCAGTTATACTCAACTACTGTCGACTACTGTTTTTACCCGGACACATTGTGAGTTAACATAGTATTGAATTAATGCCTATTCGATCAAGGATGCCGTGATGCTTTTAATTTCCCATTTCTGGATGGACATTTACTCTAAACTAATTCCATTCTACTTGCTGATTTCTAGCTCAAATGCAGTTATTAACACACTTCACCTACTGAAACCACAAGCATACTTCTAACAAACTAAACTAAACAATGTCTAACATTAACAACTTACTAATTCTGGGATTCACCAATGAACAGTCCAAATCGTTTAAAACAAACCTAATTACAGTCCAAACTTAAGTACAAAAATTCACAGTCTGAGTTTCATTGAATTATAAACAAAATTAGAATACACTATGCTATCATTAATATCGACCAAACTATGGCTACATTAATCAACAAATAAACTCCTGAAACTTCATTTCATGTTCAAGTTTGAAGCTACATCAATTGTGAGCTCAAATGTGTACCTGGGATTGAAGTAGAAATAGAACAGAGAATGTCAGTTACAGCAACAGTCGAGCAACAACAATAATAATCGATTCCCAGCAGTAGAACAATGGATTAGTCCAAAAAATAGCCCGGAAATCAAGAAATTTTAAAAATCCAAGCGGGAATACCAATATAGACTCAACAGCAACTCGAATAACCCAATCAACAGGCAATTGAATCCAGAAATCAAACAGATGCAGCCATTGACACACTAGTTAACTCATCCAATCAGATTTAGTTCAAATTGACTCCAAATTCTATCAAACTTCAGGTATCAACAGAAGCAAAGGAATTCGAACTGTTTTTTTTTTGGTTTTTGAAGTTAGCTGAAAGTTGAAATGAAACTGGAATTCAAAAGTGACCTAAGGAGAAGCAATCAAACAGTATTTTTGGATTTTTTCCTATATTATTTATTTTATTTTTTTTGATTTTCAATAGGATTCTAAGATCTAAAGAGGAGTTCTCAATTTCTGCTGATTTGAAATCTGAATTTTAGTCCTCAGATCTGTTGAAGAGGTTTTTGGTGGGAATTTGAGGCTCCCAAACTTGAGTGTGAAGGCAATGGTGATGCCTTTTTATAGGCAAAAAGAGGTGCAAGTCAGATTTTCAGCTTTCCTTTCTAGCCCCTATTTATTTTCAGCTTTGGTCCTTCAACTTTCTAACTGATTTTGCAAATTAACACCCTTTTACTAATATTCCAATACGACCCCCCAATCTTGAAGCTCCTATGGTATTCTAGCCCTAATTCCTTATGTGTATTTCCTATCATACCTTTACCTCTTCCCTGAACTAACCCATGTTTAAATGAAGTCTATCAATTATGACTAATGGATTAGGGTCTGAATTAATGGAACAAAGTAATGAAACAAAGATCAATCAACAACAAACTAACTAACAAAAATATTAATCCATTAACACTAAGTACTACTCTATTTATCACTAATGATTGCACTAATTATAACTGAATCAATCTTTGAAGAAACTAAAACAATCAAAAATTAGGATCTAATTACTAAAACTTGAATTAAAAATAAACAAACAAACGCATGGACAAGCAAAACACATATGAAATAGAATAAAAGAAGAAAAGAAACAGAACACATATCTAACTAATTCTAAGATTTTTTGGTGGTTTTTGAGCAGCCACAATGATGAAAACATCATGAGGAAGAGGAAGGAATCGCACAGTACCAATTTGAAACAATTCTGAGCACCTAGGGTTTTGGCCGGAGGAACTTCAACTTGATATTCGACCGATTACAGCCACATTCGAGGCAAACGGTTATGGGGGTTGTGTAGAGGAGGCTCAGGCAGTGACACGGTGTTAATTTGGGGTTATTTTGGGTAGGTCTCGTCGTGGCCGGAGATACTTTGATCCAACATTCGACGACATTGGGAGTGATTTGAAGGAAACCAATTGCAGATTCGGAAAGAGGGGATGGAGAGGAACAAAGGGTGTTAATCTTGTGTTGATTGGAGAAAGTAGTGTTCACCGGCGGCGGCTCCGCCGGCGGAGTAACGGGGGTGATACGAGGAAGACAGAGGCTGGTCGTCTAGGTTAAGAGTGGATTCAGACACTTTTATGAGAAATGGGGAAAGAGCTATGGGCCGTTGGATCAGAAAATTTTAACGGCTCTGATGGAAGGGAGTAAAACGGTGTCGTTTTTGAGTGAGCTGGGGCTGGACCGGGTCAAATCTCTTTGGGCTCAAATTGGTCCGGATTTTGGGCTGAGGAAATCAATTACAGACGGCCCAAATCGAATCCCTTTTGTTTCTTCTCTTTTTTTTTCAAATTGTTTTCTTTTTTCTCTTTTTCCTTATTGTATTTTAATTACTTAATATTTTTGTATTTTGCTTATAACGTTTTTATGAATTTCTAATTTTATAGAAATACTAAAATAAGACTTTTAAACAAATTAACACTAAAGATTAGATTTTCTAACTAATTCCTAAAAATGCAAACTAATACGAATTTAAACTAAAAATGCAAAAAGCACCCTTTTTGTTATTTTTTTTCCTATGTAAACAATTTTAACCTACTAATTAACTCTAAAAATGTAGAATTAAATCCTACACAAATGCCACATGTATTTTTTGTATTTTGCATATGAATTAACATGCACAAATAAAGTGCAACTGATTAACACAAAATTTACAAAAATTGTAAAAATAAGGAAAAATCTTTTTTCTTGGAATTTTTTGGGAATAATTCATATATAGGGCAAAAATCACGTGCTCACATAGGTTATACCTGAAGTTCCTAGTATCTTCTAGATGGGGGTACAAGTAGAATTTTAGTGATTCTAGTGGTAGTTACTTGTAGCACAAGTCAGAAAATAAAGGATTAAACTGAAAATAAGTGAGGGACTAATGTGTAAAATTTGAAAATCTGAATTGCACCTCCAATTAGCCTATAAAAAGGGCATGACCCTTACTTGTTGAAGAAGTTTTGGAAGCTTCTAAAAATTTCCCCCCAAAAGTGTATTCTTCAACTCTCAGATCTAGCTTTTGAAATTCACACATTCAAAACCCCCAAAAACAATAGAAAACCTTCAAAAAATCCAAAAAAAAATTGTTCTATTCAAATTCCTTAGTTTAAATTCAGGCGGTTGAGGTTAAATTGTAGTTTTCATTTTTAGTTCTAGAAATCAGAAGTTTCAGAGTTGTTTCTATTTGGATTTTGGGTAATTTTGGAGTCCAATTGAGCTAGTTTTGATAATCACTTGGGTGCTGCATCTCTGTGGTGTGTTATTGGTTTGTTTGAAGCTATTTTGGATTAAAACCATTCCTATTTAAGGCTTATTGCTGTTGAGACCTGCTGACTGCTCCTGTTACTGCCTATTACTACTGCTGATCCTCTTCTTCTCTCCTATTTCATTTTCCAGGTACACACTTGAGTTCATAGATGGAATCTCGGATTGAAGTGAATTGAAGTGTAATTGCAGATTTATGTTCATGTGAAATGAAGTCGAATTATTCAATTTTAGTTCGTCTGAATTGTGTTGGATTAGGAACTGTATGACCTAGAATTGTTTGTACTGATTTGACTATTTGGATCTATAACTAAGGACTGCTGGACTGTTATAATTATGTGGACATTCTATTAGATTTGATAGTTTGAAGTGTTTAATTTTGGTTTGTCCTAATAGAGCAATTAAATCTGGAGTAAGGAGTTAGTTTAGTGTTGTTAATTCAGTCCTGTTATATGCACTCGTATTAGCCTGTTTAACTTTGAAAGTAGCATGCTCACAACTACAAAAATCACATACAGCTGGTAGTTTCAAAATTGACTGGTTCATTTCATTAAATTCATTTCTAGGTTCCGTTTGAAATAGATTTCATGAGGTATAATGCTTGCGATCAATTGACTGTAAAAATTTCAGAATAAGTATGTGATGTTTTTTAAAATACACGAGCTGAGATGTATGCAAAAGGTGGATTAAAATTGATGGGCTTAGATTCAAGTGTTAAGCCAACCTACTTGAATTTAGCTTTGATTCATGTGTAGGCTAAACTGGACAGCCCTGTTAATTAGAGTTTGGGCCTAGAGTTTGTGTGGGTAAGGCCCAACGCTGAAGCAGTCCCAGTGAATTGACCACAATTTAGTAATAGATCTAAATCAAAGGGCCTCCAATAATAGCAATTTCTTTGCTTCAATTTGGGCCTAATTGTGGGGAATTGGCTTATAGACTTTTGGATATTTCAAATATGTTAATTAATTAGGATTTTACTTTTATTGATAGAGACAAACTAAATAGAAAATCATAGTCTGCTTTAGATTTTCCTTTTAAATAATAAATGAGACGAGCCTCGCCAATTGAAATACAAATGCGGGGCCCTCAATAAATGCTATATAAAATACTTAGAATTCGGACGGACCGTTTAGCGAATTTCATGGTCTTCCCCAAAGATAATAAACGCGTAGTTGCTTTAGGCGCGTATTTTAATAATATTACCTTCCTAAATATGGGTGCATATTTATGTGACCCAAATCTAAATCTCAACGAAGTCGAGATGTGTCAAAATCCACGGGTGCACTGGTGCGACGTGGTTCGAGATACGTTTTAACGACGTTCCAATTCTTATTCAAAAATAAATATATAAAAAAAGCGGGTTACTAATAAAAGTCACATAAGTTAGAACATGTTTTGAAATCAGATAAAATCAAATACAACAGTTGAGCGACCGTGCTAGAACCACGGAACTCGAGAGTGCCTAACACCTTCTCCCGAGTTAACAGAATTCCTTACCCGGATTTCTGGTTCGCGACTGTTAAATAGAGTCAAAACTTTTCCTCGATTCGGGATTCAAACCGATGACTTGGGACATCATTAATCTCCCAAGTGGCGACTCTGAATTTTAATAATAAATCCCGTTTCGATTGTCCTTTAATTGGAAAAACTCATTTACGCCCCTTGCAGGTGTAGCAGAAAAAAGAAGGTGTTACAGCTCTGCACAAACCCAGAACTTCGGTTCAGGGTTCAGAATTCGAGCTCTGAATAATTTTTTTACTTGGTTATATCTGATTTTCCTACATGTTTCATGCTTAATGTGCTAAATGTTTACCACTTTGATATTATGTGAACTGTATATAAACTGTGCCGAAACCCTTCTCTTCTCACCTTCGGGGATGTGCTTAATGGTAGAGACTCCCTATTCTGTTAGTATCATACCTTGAAATAAGAAAGAGGCCAGACAAGTTACTAAGCCGGACGATCCAGCGAGTCCCCGGTACGTAGCCCCCTCCTCAACTCGAGTGGTCCGCTCGGGTACACAGTCTAGAACACATACCCAGGATTTGAACCTAAAATAACTTGACTTCATGCTGAATCCCTAGTAGGAACGCTTATTTGCATCACGTGCATATGACTTAGGGGACTCAATACAGGGGTTGGGTCCGTCTAAGACAGGTAACCGGATATGAGATGATCATCATGATGCATTTTACGTGTTGCATTTATTTATCTCGGGCCCGCATGTTGACCGGCTTTTGAACATCGAGAATTTTGTGAAATTGAGAAAACGAGAAAAGAGAGAAATAGTAGTGTAAAGAATTAATTGTTTAGTTTTAGAAAAAAACCAATGCCGAAAGGATATCGAAACTCTGCCGAAATTTCGAAAAAAATGGAAATGTTTTGTTTTAATAAAAGCAAAGGAAAAATATAAAAAGAATCTTTATTTTTGGAAGTTGTTCGTAGAAAAAGAAAAGAAAAAGAGTCTTTATTTTAGTTTGGAAAAAATAGGTTGTTTATTTATTTGTTGAAAATAAAAAAGGAAAAAAAGAGTCGTTATTTTGTCTTGTTTTAAAAAAACAAAGAAAAGGAAAATAGTTTGTCTTGCCATGAAAAATGAAAATAAAAAAGAGTATTGCTTTTGAAAGAAGTTTTGTTATTTACTTTTGAAATGCCAAAAAATAAAAATGAAAAAGGGTCTTGTTTTAAAATAGTTCGTTAATTTGCCCGAACTACGCTGGTTTGATTCTCACCGGGTGTGAGACACGTAGGCAACCCTTGATGGGTCCAACCACCCCTTTTGCAAAAATAGCCAAAAATACCAAAATTTTAATTTTTATCCAATAACTCGGGTGACGCCATTCTTGTTTAAAAATAACCCGAATGTCCCCAAAAAGGACGACGGAAGGCTATTTTTGCAAGAACAACCACTCTGATTCATTTTAAATAGTTTGCGGGCATAGAATTGAAATCTTCACGAGAAATGCTGAAAGGCCGTATTTGCAAAACCAGATTTGTTTGAAATTAGAAATTTGAATAAAAAGAATAGTGTCAGTCTGTGCTTTTAGGACAAATAATGATTAAATCATCATAATAAATGTGCAGGATGAGCACGACTCAAAATGAACTTTTCTCACTCATGAATATGATCCCTTTGGAGTTACGTCTATGGTGGAATGATTTAGGAGGCGAAGGGCAAGATGAAGTCAAGAAATATTTGAAAGGGCTTACCGGTTTGCTGGAAATTGTGCCTCGGGGAGATATTATCAGAGCACTAGTGACGTGTTGGGACCCGGTACACAATGTGTTCCATTTCTCAGACTTCGACCTTACCCCAACACTAGAAGAAATGGCTGGGTACATCGGGAAAGATGAGGTTCCTTTAAAAGACGAATACTTAGTGGCCCCGAGAATTGTAGCCGTGCACAGATTTTTAAACTCTCTGAAGATACGTAGGACGGTTCACAACGCAGATATGGCAAATGGATTTTGCACCCCACACTTCATATACCATAGATATGGCCACATCGGGGGGTTTCAATAACGCGGAAAGCAAGATATGTAGTAATGGAAACCGCCAAAAATAGGAGGAGCATAGGCGTGTCGCTTTCATGGTGGTTTTTCTGGGGCTTGTGGTATTTCTAAGGAAAGATGGAAACATTGACATAAAAATAGACGGGGTCGTCAGTACTCTAATGACTCAAGACAAAAGCACTCTTGCACCTATGATATTAGCTGATATCTTCTGTGCTCTTACAGCCTGTAAGGCCGGGAAAGACATCTTTGAGGGATGCAATCTACTGCTGCAAATGTGGATGACCGAGCACCTATGCCATCGTCCTCATTTTTTGAGCTATGGGTCTCCAGAGAAAACATGCACAGATGAGTTCTACACGAGGATTAAAGGGGTCAATTTGCCGGAAGGATTCACGGGTTGGACAGCATAGTTTCGGGCCCTCACTGCTAGTCAAATAGAATGGACGCTTGGATATTCCTGTTAATGAAATCATATATATGCCAGCAGCAAGGCCGCATATTCTCTTGATGGGTCTCAAAAGCATTCTGCCCTATGCTCCATATCGGGTTTTAAGGCAGCTTGGAAGATGCCAAATAGTGCCAAAGGATGGTGATCTTAGTACTCAGGTAGTTGAGATTAGTCCTGATGGACAATTCCCTGAAGCAAAAGTCCGCCAGATTTGGAATGAATGCTAATACTTAAAGTCAGATACTTGCGTAAAGGATCGGGCCAAAGGCGAAGTGTCGCCTGAGTACTCTGTTTGGTATAGGAGAGAATGTGAGCATGAAAGGTCAGATAAAAGACCTCACATCCAAGAGTTTGCCGAATCGTCAAGAGAACAGTGGGCTTGGCAAGCCAAAGAGAACGTGTACAGGGCCAAAATAAGCGAGCCGGAAAAACAAGTCCAAGACCTTCAGTTTGAAAACAGTGTGCAAGCTGCGGCTGATGAGGGCGAGAAAAAGAAATTGGCCAAAGAAAATGAAGCCTTACGAGCCCAAATCTAGAAAATGAAGATAGCGGCAGAAAACCCTGTTAGGAATGCCAAAGATTCAAAGCTTATAGACAATTTAAGGAAAAAAATAAATGACTACAGTTTCGACCTCAACAAAGCAGAAAAGGAACTAGCTGGGGTTCGAAGACAATTGGCTAAAAATGCAGAGGAACGAGCTCGCATGATTCAGCAGCTGAAAGAAGAACATGATAATAAGGTCGTCAAATTGAGGAAAAAGGTCATTACTGCAGAAAACAAAATGACCAAACAAGAAAAAGAGTTCAAGGTTGAAAGGGAACACTGCCATACAGCTTTAGCACAATTAGAAATGGATCTGCAACAACTTCAGGAGAGAAATCAGCAGACTTTGGAGGCCAGGGCCGAACAGATAGGGCGGTTTCTTCAGTAAAAAGGCATAATAAGAGAAAGAATCCTAGCTATTGCTCACCACATCACCAGAAAATGTCAAATGTGCGAGAATATGACTCAGACTACCTTCTTTGCCTTAGTGATGATATTTGTGAAACAGATAATGAGTGACCTGGACAGACTCCAAGGGGAACTTGCACATAGGCCCGCAGCAAGACCGAACGATGTCCCGCAGGCACCAGGAGCTTTGATGTATTCATGATTGTCATTAGAGCCTGTATTTCATTTTTACTAGAGTGTATCAGCTATTTGAGTCTGTATTTTCATTTCAAGTCAGTCTGCATTTTCATTTTGAAAGTAGAATAGTTGTTCATGGAGTTTGTAGCCCGTCTTATTATTTAGAGTCTGTTAGTTTTGAGTCCTTGTATTTGAAATGCTTGCTATTAGTAAAATTGAAAATTCCAAAAACATTTTGTTTCTATTTTACATTTATTGCATTTGATCTGATTGAGATACGTAGGCAATCCCTATAGGATCCGACCATATGAAAAAGGAAAATATAGTAAGAATAATATAAAAAAAACTAAAATGAAAAGAAGAGCGGAGCAATAAAAGAAAACTGGAGAGAAAAAGAAAAACAAAAGAGAAGGAAAAATATGCAAGAAAGAAACAATGACAAAATAAAAGATACAAGGCGAGGATAAAAGAAAGATGTCACAGTCAAAGCCGGAATGACGCAAGCGGCCGAGCAAAATTGCATTCATGTCCTAAATGTGCGGTTATCTATTTGATTAATGCCCTAACCGCTAACAACATTATTGATTGATGATGAGTCCAGGCAAGTGGTTCATTTGACTGGCATTCTGGCAACTAACCCATACAACACCCGCTCTAAAGATAAGTCAAAAATGGTTAACCAAGAGTTAGAAGCAAGCATCGTCGACCCGTCTAGGGAGGAAGAAGTTGTGGACGTCAACGCCATGAAAGAGGAAATGTATAAGTTGAAGCAACAGATGGTCGAAATGTACCAAGCTTGGGCAAAGGGACACACACTACCAGCTTACCCTGCTAACCCTACCTATATCCCACCATTAGCTCAGCCATAAGATCCTCCAATAATTAATTCCTCTCCGGCATACCCTGCTTACCAGCAATACTACGCAACTACTTCCCAAACTCCACCTCCAACCACTCCCGTGTTTGTGGCTCCTCCACCCGCCACATTACAGAGATCTTCTAGTGAACCCCTATTTCAAACTCAAGAAACCCACTACTACCATTGGAACCCACCTTCAAACCACCAGATCCATATCCTTACACTCCCCTTCTTGATATCTCAGCTGAAGAAGCGAAGTATTCTAGAAACTCTGAGCAGGAAGAAATGATATGAAAGGTGAAAAGCTTGGAACAATTGTTCAGAGATATGCAAGGTCTAGGAGGACAGGTGAGTGTCGCTTACAAGGACTTGTGCTTGTTTTCGGACATCCAATTATCTGTGGGATTCATGTTACCAAAGTTTGATCTGTATGAAGGACATGGTGACCCAGTAGCCCATCTACGGGGATTTTGTAGCAAGATGAGAGGCGTTGGAGGAAGGGATGAGTTATTAATGGCATACTTTAGTCAAAGTCTCAGTGGTGCTGCTTTGGAGTGGTACACACGGCAAGATAATGCCCGATGGTACACTTGGGATGATTTGGCCCAGGCATTTGCAAGCCATTTTCAGTACAACTTAGAGATCGTTCCAGACCGGTTGTCACTGACCAAAATTGAGAAGAAGCCAGGGGAAAGTTTCAAAGAGTATGGTTTTCGGTGGAGAGAACAGGCTGCCAGAGTTGCTCCTCCAAAAAAGGAAAGCGAAATGGTCGATTATTTTCTGCAGGCTTGAAGCCTACTTACTATGGTCATTTGGTGTCAGCAGTAGGAAAATCTTTTAATGAGGTAGTGAAAATGGGGAGTATGGTGGAAGGAGGTCTCAAGACTAACAAGATTATGAGTTATTCAGCAATTAAAGCAACTACCCAGGCCATCCAGAGCGGCACTGGAGGAGTATTGGGAAAGAAGAAAAAGGAAGATGTTACAGTAGTAGAATCAAGAATTTGGTCCAGGGGTCCATCACCACATTATCACCAACCACGCCCCCATCCCCAAACTTATCCACACAGACCATATGGCCCGCCACAACATTACTATCCACCTCCAGTTCCCCACTTCTCCGTCCACCACGCCCAAACATACCCTTAATCTCAGGCACCATGGCGTGCACCCACCCCACAAAATACCTACCACACTCAAAACACATACCCACCTTCGAGAGCCTACAAAAACCCCATTGGACCCAGTTTTTGACCCAACCCTGCTGCCAAGGATGATATGTTGCAAAAGAAGGAGACTTTCACTCCGTTAGGAGAATCTTATACCAGTTTATTTCACAGATTGAGACAGTTGGGCATGTTAAATCCAATTGAACCCAAATTGCCAAATCCTCCCCCTAGGAACCTGGACCATTCGGTGAATTGTGAGTATTGTTCAGGTGCCACAGGGCATGATACAGAGAAGTGCTAGCATTTGAAAACGGCCATCCAAGAGCTCATTGATACCCGCCGGATTGAAGTACAGGCTTCGAAGATGCCCAACATCACTCCGAATCCATTACCAACCCATCATGAGACTCACATAATCGAGTTAGTACAGAAGGGAGAATACAAAAAGCCGTCACAAACCGTGATGATGATTAGGGCCAGTGAGAAAAAAATAAATGAGAAATTGATCGGTGGGAAGGCATTGGTCACAGTAGACCAAACAATCAGCAAACCACTGATGGCAGTAAAACCAGAACCAATTAAAGTGACGGTACCAGGAGCAGTTGTCGAGCCTGTGGTGATTGTAAAGGGCGCTCGCACAGAGCCGGTTATCATCAAACCAGTGACTCAGTTGACCATAGTCAATGAAAAGGTCGTTCCATGGAATTACGACCGAGTGACTGTGATGTACAAGGGGAAGGAAGTTAAAGAAGAAGTTTGTGAGACTCATGGACTGACTCGTTCACGGAGATGCTTTGCCCCTAAAGAGCTAAGAAAGTTTAAAGCAGCCAAAGATAATCCAGCGCCAGTAAAAAGGGTCGTAACTGAAGAAGAGGCTGAAGAATTCTTAAAGAAGATGAAGGCGCAAGATTATTCTGTTATAGAATAGTTGAGGAAAACTCCAGCGCAGATTTCATTGCTGTCTCTATTGATTCATTCGGACGAGCATCGCCGGGCGTTGATGAAGATTATAAATGAAGCCCATGTTCCGGATAAAATTTCTTTAAATCATTTGGAGAAGATAGCGAACAAGATTTTCGAGGTCAACAGGGTTACATTTTCTGATGATGAGTTACCTTTGGAGGGTACTAAGCATAACAGGGAACTTTACGTCACTGTAAAATGTGAAGACTCTGTAGTTACTCGAGTATTGATTGACAATGGTCTAGCGCAAATATTTGCCCTCTCTCCACCCTGGAAAAGTTAAAAGTGGACAGTGAGAGAATCCAGAAGAATAGCGTCTGCGTGCGAGGATTTGATGGAGGGGGAAAGGACACGGTCGGGGACATCGTGTTAGAACTAACAATAGGACCAGTTGAATTCACAATGGAGTTCCAAGTGCTCGACGTGG
>MU741071.1:3720-20028 GCA_026770625.1 Nicotiana glauca | reverse complement strand
GTGTGTGTGCTCTCTCTATATATATATATATATATATATATATATATATATATATATATATATATATATATATCACCTATTAAATCAAGAAAGGTGTATTTGCGGTAAAACTAGTTGATCAGCGGTGTAGTCGACGGTTCCGTGCCTTTCCCCTTGAGTTGTCCACTTGAGGGTACTAGTCTATACCACCCGAGAAACCTTACTCTGACTAATTATACATGCATCATGGTCAAACCTAGCAGGGTTAATATGTTATCCACATAATAACCCTTTAAGACAAGCCTCGTCCAAAAGTCCATCGGGTTTTCCATAATCCCAACCGATGCCATCACGATTGTGTGCATTAATTTTGGAGAATTAAGTGCCAATATGCTAATCATTGTTGTATAAATAGTTAGATCTGGAGGGGGAAAGGGCCTAACCATATTTGTTTTGTAGAAAATAAGGCACAAAGTCCCCAGGTTCAGCATAGTAAGTAACATACTATCACTAGCCGATTGGTGGAGGGATATTCCATCAAGTGACCAAAATCATGTGAAAAGGGTCTTAGGAAATTTGCCTTCTTTATTGGACCTCCAGCCGAACAAAATGTTAACCGAAGTTGCTACAATGTTCTGGGACAAAGAAAGGGCTGTGTTGCGCTTCGGGGACATAGAAATGACCCCGCTCTTGGAAGAAATAGGGGGATTTGTTGGGCTGCCTTGGGATAGCCCTGGTTTATTAGCACCAAAAAATTTCACCACTAGGGGATTTCTTAAGATGACGGGGTTAAAGAAGAATGATGACTTGGAGTGCCTGAAAAACTCCTACATACCCTTCGACTTCCTCTATGAACGATACGGTCATAGCAGGTCTTACCGTATTTTCGCTGATGAATTCTCCATCATCTTCTTGGGTTGGATTCACTGTAGGGTCTTTGTGTTCATTGTGTGTTTCTTGGGTATTCTAGTGTTCCTGATCCAAGGAGACAGAATCCACACCTGGTTGGCCATGGTGGCCAAAACTTTAATGGACGGGATCAAGGGGAAGACAAATACCATTATGCCTATGATCATTGCAGATATGTACCGGGCCTTGGAGCGCTATCAGAAGGGGTATAGATACTTCGAGGATTGCAATTTGCTGTTGCAGGTTTGGTTGTTAAAACATCTCCAAAAAGGCCAATACCATAAGGAATTTCTGCGAAGGCCATGTAATGATCATATAGCCTTCCATCATCACAAGAAAATGACCTATATCCCTGACATATTTGCTCAACCAAAGGATGCAATAGGATGGGTGCAGTTTTTCATCAATCTGACCGAGGACCATGTTCAATGGATGTTCGAATGTTTCCATACTGGTGAGTTCATCATCAGATCCAGGGATGTTCCACACTTCGTACTAATTGGGTTAAGGGCATATACCCTTATGCTCCCCTCAAGGTTATGAGACAAGCAGGCAGGAAGCAAGTCGTACCACGAGTCGCTAAATGAGTCCATTCATAGCTGATGTTCAAGGCGACGCCGTTACGTACAAAAAATAAAGAACAACACATGTGGCACTTGAAGATTATCATGGAGAAGGACACCATCAAGCCGGATCTGTATCACGCCGGTCACGTGTACTTTTACCCTTCATGGTTGGATGATAACATAGGGAGAATATTTGAGCTGAGGGTTGGTCAGGAAACAAGGTCATAAACGAAGTTGCCGAAGCATATGTGAAGTATAACAAATTGCACAAAAGAGTTCGCGAGTCTGAAGCCAAGCATACGGAGCAACACAAGTCCGACATATAAATGATCAATAAATGGAAAGAGAGGGCTGTTAAATCTAGTGAAAGGTTGGAATATCTGGAGTACATTCTGATGGAATTGGAAGGGAAAATAAGGAAGAGAGTCATTGATTGCCAGAACGCTAAAGGAAACGAATGAGGACATCTGGCAAGGGCCTTCTTACTGCTAAAACTGCGCGAACTGAGGGATCTGATCGACTAGAGCATCCAGCCTGGAGAAGGTCCTTCTAGGACCAATTATATTAGGTTTACTTTCTTTTCAAATGTAATAAGGCCAAGTGACATTAGTAACTTATGTTATTTAGTATTGTTTTGGGTCGTCTACCTTTACATTAATGAAATGAGGCAATTTTTGGCACTGAATTTCTCCAAGTGTATTTGTCGCTAGGCCTACCTTGGGCATAATGAGGCTCCCAAATTAGGACGCGAATTTACATTCCCGCAGTTTGTGTTTAAATGCATCAAACTTTTCAGAATCCTTACTAGCTTGTTTATCTTTTATTTTTCGTTACTTTTATTATTTTTCCCATCCCCTAGGGTTGGTTCGCACAAACTGGCATCATCAGCATACCACAATAGATCTAGAGGCCCTCCACCTCCTACTCCTCCAATTAATACGAAAGGCATAGGAAAAGCTAAGATGGATGACTTGAGTGGTATACGAAAAGAAAATGATAAGACTGAAAAAACTTTAGACGGTCCAAGCACTCTGGCCCAGAATGAGTTGGTCCTGTGATTAGAGCAGAAAAATACTGGAGTTACAAGGAGAATTGAGCAGGTCCGCAACCTAGCAAACCTCTCCCTCACTCTAAACGTCCTAGACGTTAACTAGCAAAATGCTCAAAAACCAACACCTCCTCAAACTACACCAAACCAACGTCCACAAAATCCTCCCGTAATTGCCTACTTTGTACAAGATGCTTACTCAATCTCTATCCTGATTCGGGCTTCTTATCTGAATTATGTAATAAATCAGTCTGCCTCAACCATTAAGCTCTCTCATATTTGGTATTTAATCATACCTAAACCAGTATGTGAAAGTCATGCTAATTATGTGCTTTTTTGTTCAAGGAGGTGCAATTAAGCCTCTGTTTGTTTATATGCTTCCCCCTAGAATGTGCATTATGTGTTTTTGTATGTCGCCTTAGATTTTTACCTTTTGAAACCTCAAATAAGCCTAATATCCCTCCTTTTTAGGATTAGTAGTCCTAAGTGCCTCTGGGACTGATAGGATTTGGACGGGTAATAACATGCAATAAGTAATCGAGACCATTCCGCGCTTTAATACCTTAACGGGGTGGGAAGGGTAGATATGGATATGATAACCACGTGATAATGTCATGTGTAGCCCCTCATTGAGGAGTGATTACCGGACAATGTGTGGGGTGATCCATATTTTTAATAAACCTAGGACTCCCCTTTCCTTTATTCTTTACTCTTTTAGCATTGTAACTCTTTATTTTTTAGAATCAGCTTTTATAATTGCCCCTTTTTAACCTTGTTTACTTTCAACCTTTGTATGTTGAAATCCCCTCTTATTTGAGCCTTATTTGTCTATATGTTTATTGTAGCCAAGTTCACAATAATTGTCTGGCCGGGAACCACACTAGTGGATTCTAAGGGGTGCCTAACACCTTCCCCTTAGAATAATTTTAAGCCATTACCCTATCTCTGGTTATCCAAATTGAACTCTTCTGATGTCCTAATGCACCCTAATCATTAGGTGGCGACTCTTCAAACGCAAACCCAGATCCCAAAAGGAACGATTGTCACTCCAAATGTCTTAAACCCGATTTTGCGAGAAAAAGGGGGCGCGACACTGCATATTAGGGGAAATATGTAAAGAACTAAAGGCTCATATATACCTCCTCAAGTAAAGCACAAAAATAGTATGACTTAAAACAATTTAGAGCCAGAATTCAAAGTACTAAGACAGGGGAATTTCAATTGTTGAAGCAGACCCATTTATTACATAACACAGATAAAAAGTCTGAATCAGGCATGCCTGCTGGTTGCAACAGTTGCTAATTAAACGAAGGCGGTTTTAATTTTATCGTTATTACCTAAGGCTTGCCTAAGTGTGTATTGATGATACCATATAAGCATGATACCTATTACTGATTCAAAAAATGGCAAAGCAGTGATAGTTTTAAATGAGTAATTTGGATCTTATAGGCATGCTTTCTAAACTGTATTAATGAAAGGAGTAAGTAGTTTAAACTAATTCAACATAGTACGAGTCAAACTGATTTTAACTAAACTGGTTTCAAATCCTATAAGAATGGTATCAAATTGAGTAGGCAAGATTTATTTCATCATAGCGAAATTCATATAGGCATGATTTCTATAAACAAATACTGATTTTAATCTTGTAGACATGACATGTAGTTTAGAAACTGATTTTAACTTGTGGGCATGATGTCTGATTATAGCCATTAGACCCTATAAGCATGATTTCTAGGTGTGGAAGTAAACATGCAGAACTTTACTAATCAGATCCTATAGGCAGGATATCTACCCTTAAAACATGCACAATTACCCCATCCCTTTTCACTAACCAACCCCAATATTCGTTACAACTTATTACAGACCAAAACACTGAATTATATTACAAAAGTGTAAAATAAGAAGTTATAACCATAGGAAGCCTGATTCTAACTTCCTCTCTAAGTTATGGAACAAACCAACTCAAATGCCACTTGTTTCAAAGACTTTCTCACACTTGGGTGCGTCAAAGCTCCCTAAAGGCCTCAAGGGACCTCAGGCAGTGTGCTTACCCAGGTTTGCATAAGTAGATAGAGATGATTTTAGTGTGGAAGGGCCAACCCTTATGTGTCCAAGTTCAGAGGGAGCTCATGGGTCCTAAGGCAAGGCTCGCATAAGAGGGATGGAACCTAAGTTCTAAGAGTATAGTGGAAGTGCCGAAGCAGAGATTTTATTTAAAACTGGGTTGAGAATAGTAAGGGGTAAGGGTGATTTGAAAACAGTAGTAGTAAAACTTAAATTACACAGAATTGGTAATTGCACAAAAAGGGTCAGTTTTGGGACATGCACAGCAACAGATGATGCTGGCATGCCCACATACCAGCCAGAGAACGCAAGCACATAGGAGGATATGGGATTTGAGATTCATAAGTTAGCAAATCACATAATCAAGTGACTGACAGAGTACACACATAAAGGAACACATTAATTTAGAAAGGGGAGGGAGCAGATTACAGCATGCTTAGTAATGAAACTTGGTTGCATACACATAAGCAGAAATAGGTAAGAGTGAAGTAAATAGTTAAAGAAACATGTTGTTGATGCTTGAAGATTAACTAAGACATACCAGTAAGAAGCAAAGTGCAGAAAGAAAAGTAACCAAATTTCCATAGCCTAGCCTTGGCTTTCAGCCGGCTAGACAAAGCAGTAACACAAGTAGTAACAGAGAAAAGAGAGAGAGTTTTGAGTGAAGTGTTTGTTCAGAACTCAGATGCTTTATTTGTTCGTCCGTGTCTTTAAAAGATGAGGGGTGCAGAGTATTTATAATTTTTTGAAAACGAATGAAAGAGAGGTAATAAGTAAAGTCTTGATACAAACATGGAAATAATGACAAGTCAGAATCAATTACCCAAGTGATTCTCCTTTAATTAAGGAATCACTGTCTAACGGATAGCAGCAGGTCTAATTAAGAAAAGAAAATCAGTTTGGAAGCAGATTTATTATTTCCATATAAGGAGTAGTAAAAGCATGCAGTGAACAATCGAGTCTAAGTACAAAAATATGCTTATTTTGGGAAAGAAATCAGCAAGGTAAAACATCATAGAAAAGGAAAATGAATCAGTTAATTTTAAATAGGCGAGTGAAATTAGGGTTCATAAAAGTAAATTTTTTGAAATCAATCACAAGATTAAGATCAATCAAGGAAGAATATGCTTATGCACTTCAGTATATAAAGAGGGTGAACAGAAACATCAGACATGCGAGGCCAAGCACATTGGCAAAAGAAACAACATACAATAGTAGCAGAAATAAGCATAGGATTCAGTAGTGAAAAAAGTTAGATAGTTAGGGCTCACACATATAGCCAAAGTGAAGAAGAGAGTCAAAACAAGTAAAGGTCTTGTAGTAACAAGTGAGGAAACCTTTCGAGAAGTCAGGGTTTCAACCATAGTCGAGTTGAAAGATAGTAAAAATCAGATAAGTCACATAAAGAAAAGAGAGTCTGAAACAAGAACTTTCAATCGAGTCAAGTATAAACTCAAACAAACAATTTCAGACCCAAAGACCTAGGGTTTTCAGCAATGATCGAGTTTAAAAGATGGTAAAACAAATAAGTCAAACAAGAACTTAATCAAACTGGTACACATCTAACAAACAGCTTTAGAACTCGAATGAATCCCAAAAGGGAATTAGGGTTTTCAACATGCTGACTGAGATAGAAGAACAACATGAGCAAAACATAGCAGAATCACAAACAACATTAAAAATCGGAGAAGAGATATTTTGAAAAACTTAAAGGAAAACCTTAACGAAAAGTTGTTTTGAAAGAAAAGTTGAAGAACTTTTGAGAAAAACACTTGACATTCACAGCAAGTACAGATCTAAAGTAGATCTGAAAGAAAATCAAAGGATCTTAAAGATTAGGGTTTCCAAAAATCCAGAAAAGGTGAGAAAGGCCTTGAAAGTTACCGATCTAACCAGGAGAGTCAGGGATCTTACTCGAACGACCATGGATAGCCGGAGAAAGGTCAGGGATGACCGGAGAAAAACCATGAATCGCAGTCGAACAAGGAATAGACCAGATTCCTCTGGGGACTGGAGTCATGGGAGGCCACACACATCTCCAATGGCCATGGGAGGCCATGGATTAGGCAAGGTTTAGGGTGTAGTTTGTTGGTGGCGACTAGGGTTCGTGCTATGTTTTAGAGAGAGTTGAGAGAGAAGAGAGATTTAGAGGTGGCAGTTGGTGACAAATGAAGTAGGGTAAGGGGTCTTTTGGGGTTAAAAAGGAAAGGGTGTATAGGAGCCGTTGATCTAAATGATCAACGGCTAGGATTAAAGGGGTTAGGTGGGGAGTTCGGGTTGGGTCGTTTAAATGGGTTAGGGGGTCTGTTTTAAACGAAGTTTGGCCGGGGGGAAATTCGGTCTGATTTGGGGTTCAATTTAGACTACAATTGAAATGAAATTGGGCTATCATTTAAATAGCCATTTTTCCTTTTTAAAATTATAAAAAAATAGTAAATAAATTTCTGGAACCAAATTAAAAGCACTAAAATGACTTATAGCATATAATTATTAATTTAAAAATACTGGACTTAATTTTCATGAATATAAACGCAATTAAATCCTAAAAGAGGCCAATATTGTAATTATATGCAATTTAGCTTTAAAAATACTAAATAAATTTGTAAAAATCATCTTAGCTATATTTCAGTATAAATATAAATGTCCAATAAATGAATTACCAAAAATAATAATTTTGGTAATCATTATTCTATTTTTTATGGGTAAAAATAGTGAAATGAATTGATTTAAAAACCTTTAAAAATTAAGAAAAAATAATAAAACATTTGGACATACTTATATATGCAATACATATGCTATTTTGAAGGTATTTTGCATATTATAAAATATATAGGGAAAATTGGGTATCAACACAAGTATTATAGTAAAATAGCAACAAGGGATCTCCGAGGATACCGTTCCGTAGACCCAAACGTAAATGTGCAGGGGAATCTCCCAAAATACCGTTCCGTAGTCCTAAAGTAAATATATAGTGCTGAGGGATCTCCCGGATCTCCCAAAATATCGTTCCGTAGTCCTAGAGTAAATATGCAGCTCAACCAAACAGAGATACTTCCTCCGTTTCAATTTGTGTGAACCTGTTTGACTGGGTGTGGAGTTTAAGAAAAGATGAATACTTTTGGAATTTGTGATCCTAAACAAGTCAAAAAAGGGCCCAGAGTATTTATGTAGTTATAAAAGCGTTTCTTTAAGAGTAGAATTATAAGTTTAAGTTAAATTGTTACCAAATTTAGAAATGAGTCATTCTTTTTGGAACGGATAAAAAACAAATAGGTTCACATAAAATGGAACAAAGGGAGTAACAGTATAGCAAGAACCATACAATTTAGGCTATGTCCGAGTCAAGGAAGAACAAGAAATCTCACTAAAACATGTTGCACAGACATCAGATAGGCAGTTAAGGGAATTAAGGCACATAGGCATGTTTTCCTAAACTAAATAGCATAGCTACATATAATAGTGTTGCTCAATTAAGAGAAAATAAATAATTTCTTAATAAAAACGGGGTTTTTTCAACAAATAGCCCATGTACGCACTCGTCACCTCACGTACACGACGCTCATATATCAAATAGTAGCAAATACTAAGGGGAATTCCTCCACATAAGGTTAGGCAAGCCACTTAACTCGAACCAATCTCAAATCATTCTGTCACAATTCTCTTTCCATGAATATACGGTTCAGATGGCCCAAATCTAGCCAAATCAATTACATAAAGTAAATATAGCTACAAACAACTAATCTAGCTAATTAAATCAAAGCTAAGGCAAGAAAATAGAAAAACGCCCAAAAATCCTCTCTGGACACACGACTCGGAATAGGGTAAAAGTCACCAAATACGAATATCCATTTACTCACGAGTGAACTCGTACAAAAATAATCCAAAACCAACGCCTGAATCCCATTCAAAACTCAGATTCGTAGTTGGGGAACTTTTTTCCCATTTTCCCAACTTCCTCACTCAAATCCCATAATTAGATGAAGAATACAACAATAGATTAATGTAATGTGATCAAAATCGAGTTAGGAATAATTACCCTATAGCTCTCCTTCAAAATCTCTCGAAAATTCTCCTTCCACCGAGTTCCAAATTGAATTTTGTGATATGAATTTCTACCTTGGAAAATCCCCTTTTCTGCCTAGCGATTTCCGCTTCTGTATACCCAGGACCACATCTGCGGGGCCATTTCTGCGACAAGAACTCCGCATCTGCGAGTTTTCATTAGACTCCAGAGTGCGCATCCGTACACTTTCATCCGCATCTGCAGATGCGCCTCTGCGGCTAAGGTGTCCGCTTCTGCGACCTACCACCGCTTATGTGATTCCCTATCCGCAGGTGCGAGTCAGCTTCTGTGGTGCCTTCACCGCACCTGCAACCATTGTCTACCCAGATAGGACCGCATCTGGAATCTCATCCACGCTTCCGCGAGGACGCACCTGCGGACCTTCCACCGCAGGTGCGAAAACACCAGATGACTGATCCCTTCAGCAACAACTCAACTTCAGTATTTGATCCGTTAAACACCCGAAACTCACCCGAGGCCCCGTGACCTCAATCAAGCATACCAACCAATCCAAAAATACCATACAAACTTATTCGAGTCCTCAAATCACCTCAAACAACACTAAAAACACAAATCACCCTCCAATCTAGACTTAATGAACTTGAAACTTCAAATTTCCACAACTAATGTCGAAACCTATCAAACCACGTCTGATGGACCCCAAATTTTGAACACAAGTCATAACCCTCACTACGGACCTACTCCAACTTCCAAAAATCGGATTCCGATCGAGATATCAAAATTCCACTACCGGACCACAATTTCAAAAATTTGACTTTTGCCATTTCAAGCCTAAATAATCTACAGATCTCCAAAACACAATCTGGATACGCCCCTAAGCCCAAAACCACCCAACAGAGCTAACAGAATTGACGGAATTTCATTCCGGAGCTATCTTCACACTGTTCCGACTACGGTCCAAATTCTAAGACTTAAGCTCTCATTTAGGGACTAAGTGTCCCAAAATACTCCAAAACTCAAAACGAATCATCCCAGCAAGTCACAATAGCAGAAATAGATACGGGGAAGCAGTTAACAGGGGATCGAAGCGTTAATTCTCAAAACGACCGACTTGGTCGTTACCATCTTCTTCACACTCACTTGAGCATTAAATATACAAATAGCTTAGATTGGAGAATAATCGATTCAAAATCCTCGTGGGAACGATAGAACGACACTTTCTTATTACCTGTCGACCGCGTATATTTGCGTGTGCGTTTGGATCCAACATATATTAATATTATGTTTTTTTTTTAAAAAAAAATTGATATATATAAACACACAAACGCAAACGAGAATTATTAGTTTCAATGATGTAATCAAGTGTATTATTTGATAGGATAAAATGATGGTACTTTTATAAGATGAGAGGAATTGTTGAACACAATATTCTTTTGGGCACCTGCTTGTACGACCCCTATGACTATGAGTGAGTTTTAGAGTAGCTGATAAGTATAGGTGTTGAAAAATACTTTTAAGTGCTGAAGTTGATTTAAAAAATAAGCAGTTACGTGTTTGGATAAAAATGCTAAAATTAATAATAAGCAGCTAAAAATTTGGGTACACAAAGAGTTTTGTTTTAAAAGAAGTATTTTAGGGATATAATAGTAAATATTTTTGTCCTAAAGTGATTATAACCTGAAATTTGATACGTTGGGGGAGACTAACTTATGGCTTTTGACTTATTTTTGGCTTATAAGCACTTTTAATTTTACCAAACGTGTAGACAAGCCAAAAAGTATTTATAAGCCAGTTTGACCAGCTTATAAGCTTAGACAAACACCCTCTATATTACTTTCCAATCAATAAAATGAATTAGATTTTCCAAATAAAATAATCATTTCCATTCTCTGTTTAGTTTTTCAATTCTGAGACGCAATACATAATTAGTTGAAGACAAAAGTTAAATTGGAATGGGAACAAACCTAAACATCATGTGAGTCATGTATCTATTTGAAGAAAGAGAGATAACGATCTCTCGCATTAAATCTTATTATAATAAGTGTGTAGAATTATACCTGCAAAAAAAAAAAAAAACCTTGTACACATTCTTATTAGTGGAGTCTAAAGAGGATAGCGTGTACATAAACCTTACTATTATCTTGTGAAGGTACATAGACTGTTTCTGATAGACCTCAGCTCAAGAAAACATAATTGTAACAGTTGAGATAAGGAAATACAGCAAAGGAGAATCCACATAAAGAGAATCAATAACCATATCCAGAGACAAGATAGCCAAAGCACAAGAAACAACATGTAGTATTAGAAATCAAAGAATAAGAAATACGAGATTACACTAGTACTACAGGTATAGAAAAGTAATATTGGTACGAAAAAAATTATGTTCAATACTTATTAACCTACTTCCATATTCCTCGATCTTCACACCCTCCTATCAAATGTCATGTTTTCGGCAAGCTGAAAATGTGCAATGTACTATCTAATCACCTCTAGGGATAAAAATATATTATGTATATATGCAGAAGCTGATCTAGGATTTCTAGTACAATGGTGCACTACGGAAAAAAAAAGAGACAAAAATATATTTGGTGGGAATTGATACCTATACCTCTTGGTAAATAACTCAACCTTCAACCAAGTGCACCATTCAACCTTCTTGGAGTATAGGTGCCAACCACTACTAGAAATTCGACCAAAACCGAACTCGGTTAACCGACCGCCTTTGGTCTGTTTTTAAAAAAAATTATTTTTAATTCTTTTTTTACGAAATCGAACAACTTCGACCGTTTTATTGGCGCAAAGATGTGAGAAACTATTTTAGCATCCCACGAAATTTATTTTTTAAGAAACCGACCGAAATCGGTTGGTTTTTCATATAATACAAATTAAAATTCAAAAAATCGACCAAATTCGGTCGTTTATTTTTACGCGGAAATGCAATTAAAGTGAGCGAATAAAATAAAAGAAAGTCTTAAATCAAAATGTACTAATGGTGTAGTGGTAGAATAGTATCCATAGTACAAAACCTGGTTCGATTATCCTACGATGCATTTTTTAATTGGATAATTAAAAATATCGATCGAAAAAAATACCGACAGACTTACGCTCGATTCTTTTAGCGGGTTTTTCTTTTTGGATTGTTTGTGAAATTTAATTGACCAACCGAAATCAGTCAAAAATTGCGACCGACTTCGGTCGCTATTTATTACCAACCAGCCTAATTTCGAAGGATTAAAGTCGGCTGAAAATCGGTCAGTTTTTCCAGTTTTCCGACCGATTCCAGTTGGTATTTCTGGACGATTTAAAGTTGTTTTCTAGTAGTGAACAATTAATATTATATCTATCTTAGAAAATATGCACATAAAATATCTATTTTTACGGAGAAACCATGGGTTCCCATGCCCATAATTAAGCCTATACATCCGGCCCACGTATATATGTGTATTACTTTTACGTATGCGCGCATGCGTGCATGTGTTTGTGCTAATTAATTACTTAACACAGCCTTTGTTAGATCGTTAGATATAGAGTCCGTTTGGATTGGCTTAAAAAAAATGCTTTTAAGTTAAGTGCTTAAAAGAACTTTGTAAGTGCTGGAACTTGTTTTATAAATAAGTAGTTATATGTTTGGATAAAAGTGCTGAAACTTTAAAAAAAACTGTTCAAGTGTTTGGTAAACAAGTGGTAGCAAGTACTTCTTTCTGTTAAAAGACAGAAATAACCTTAATTATGAGTTAATTCAAATAAAAAATAATTTATATTTTAATTTAAATAATTATATTTATTCAGTTTTAGGCTTGATTGGTGGCCAACCTCAAAACCTAAAAAACTCAAATTCTTTAGAGAATCTAGCAGTAACTAGTGCAACGTTGTTGTCAAGTTCAAAGAATTTGCTATGTTCTGTTTTTTTTTTCTTTTTGTATATCACTTTTAAAATTTACAGATCTTGCTCTTTCTTTTCCAAAGCTTTCTCTTTGTTTTTTGAGTTAACTTTGAGATTTAGAGTAGATTTTGGCATGAACAGTACTTACCAAAAATGCAGAAAAATGAAGATGAAACGGAGAGGAACAGGAAAAGGAAAGAAGGTGGATTGCTGTGTGCTAAAGTGCAAAAAATAGAGAAATAGGAAATTTTAGATTTTTATTTGACCGAGGGTAATTTGGGTATTACGAAAACTTATAATGGATAAGAAAGTAAAATCCTTGGTCAAAGTAATATGGCTTTTAAGACAATATAAAAAAATTGAATTTACCCAACTTCTTGGTTTTGGCTTTTTTTAAGTATATTTTAACTTTTTTTAAGCTATTTTTTTATTGCCAAACACCTGCATGAGTTAAAAGGGGCTTAAAAGCTTATCCAAACAGGCTCATATAGATTTTGTCTTACCACTCTTTGCTTTGTAATAACTGAAACTTTAGCACAAAGATAAAAGTTACTTTCATCTCATAAGGAGATTACGGGTTTAAGCAATGAAAACTAATAATCACGAACTGTTCAAAAATTTCTCATCACTAATAAGATTGTAAATGAATACAACCTACATGGGACAACTTCAGTACCATACGTACTAAGAACAGTAATTTGTTTTAGATCGCTATTTGTTAGTTTGTGTTAGTAACATTTAATAGGGGGATAACAATGTTGCATTTACCAGCCACTGATTATCACTAGTTATGATAAAATCGAATTAAATTTTTTGTTTTTACAAATTAAAAACTTTATTAAAAAAAATATAGGAATAATCTTGTGATATGTTCACTAAAATAAATCCCTTTGTAGCCAATTATTTATCTAATATTTATGAATTATGTGCTGACGACAAAAATTGAACCCGAGCATCACCTAACACAGCCTTCCTTAGATACGTTAGATATTTTCTGAGTTAGATTTTGTCAAACTAGTCTTTGCTTTGTACTAACGGAATCTTTAGATATGGGGGACAGCAATGTTGCATTTATCAGCCACTGATTATCACTAGTCACGAATCAACAACCTCAAATTTTAGATATTAAAAGACAATATCATATGTTTAAACCCTTTTTCCAGTTTGAAGATGGAGATGAACAGACTTCAAAAAGATATATATATATATATATATATATATATATATATATATATATATATATATACATATGAATTTAAGAAATATCTCCAAAGATATCAGACAAAATGCAATTAATGGTCCTCAACTTTTTGTATGGATGATACTTTACATCACTGTTATTGTGGTATTAGTCTTTTCTAGTTTAGTGTATGTCTTTCGTTGTAGAGGAAGATCCAACAACAACAACTACGTTCAGTATAATTTTACAAATAGGGTCTAGAGACGGTAGTGAGTACGCATATTATTTAACTATGTTCGAATAATTTCTGCAAAAGTAAAATAGAAACAAAACATTTAAAAGTTTCGAGCCCAAAAGAAAATGTGTTTCCTTAATGAATTTAACTCCTTACTGTTGCTCAAAGTTATTGAATTAAATCCTCCTAAGATAGAACGGAATAACTATTCTGTAATACCGGCAATATAGATTACAGAACTTTGCCGAACTCAACAAACAGCAGTAAACCATACTACTGCTTACTTTTGCTTTGAAAATGCAGAAATGCAAAAAAAAAAGAAAAAAAAAAGAAAAGGAGATTTGTGACGACCCGGCCCGTCGTCACGTGAGTTACCTCCCCGTTTCCCCCTTATTGTATTATTTCATGTTCTATATCAGTATTAGAGTCTATCGGGTGAATTTGGATTGATTCTGGTTGAAAACAAGGCATATAGCCTCTTAGAAGGGAGTTTGTTTTAAAAAAGTCAACCTGAAGTTGACTATGTGGTTAGAGGGCTCGGATGTAAATTCCGGTGGTTCAGTTAGCTTCGGGAGGTGATTTATGACTTAGGAGAGCGATCAGAATTGAATTTGGAGTTCCGATGTAGAAATAGGCTTGAATTGGCGAAGTTAGAATTTTGGCGGAATCCGGTTGATGGGTGAGATTTTGATCCGGGAGTCAGAATGGAATTCCGAGAGTTGCAGTAGCTTCGTTAGGTTATTTTGGATGTGTCTGCAAATTTTCAGGTCATTCGGACATCGTTTGGTCGGGTTTTTGATTGAATGTTGGTTTCGGAAGTTTAAGGAAAATTAGGCATGAATCAATGGTAATTTGGTGATTTTTGTGTTAAAGGACGTGTTTTTATAATTGGAACAAGTTCGTATGATGTTTTAGAGTGGGTTGGTATTTTTGGTTGAGGTCCCGGGGGCCTCGGGGTGATTTCGGATGATTAAACGGAAGGAAATTGGTAAAATTGTAGGTTTGTAGTTTTAAGTCTTCTGGTATTTCCGCTTCTGCGAAATGGACCGCAGAAGCGAGACCGCAAAAGCGGAGGGATTGAGCGCATAAGCAATTTTTGGGCATGAGTGGGAGTTCCGCAGAAGCGGACCCCTTTTCGCAAAAGAGGAGTCGCAGGAGCGACATTGGCACCGCAGAAGCGGTCGTGGGATTTTTGGTGTAGACCGCAGAAGCGGTTTGATATCTGCAAAAGCGGATTCTGAGGGGTTTAAGTGAAACCGCAAAAGCGATTGTTTTACCGCAAAAGCGTGACCGCAGAAGCGGTCAATGGATCGCAGAAGCGAAAATCGCAGAAGGGTTAAATGAAATAGTGTATTCGATTTTCAGAAGTTAGAAATCATTTGGGGCTTCGAACTAAGAGAGGATTTGGGTGATTTTGAAGAGGAATTCGAGGATCATCATTAGGTAAGGCCTCTTGGACTTAGGTTATGTCATTATGGTGTTAAAACATAGAATTAATCACTGAAATTGGGGTGTAAATTGGAGAAGTTAGGCCTTGGTTTTGGGTTTCGAAAATTTGGAATTTGAAGGGGCTATTGGACTCCAATTTTGATAAATTTTATATGTATGGACTCGTGGCGAGACGAGGATTCTGAAAATATAAATTTCATAATTTTTCGAGAAGCGGGCCCGGGGCTCGGGTTTTGGCCACTTCGTGTTTTTGGGTGTTTTTCGAGTTATTTCGATTGGGTTATGTTCCATTAGCCGATTTTGATGTATTTCTATTGGTTTTGATCAGATTTGGTACCCGTGGAGGTCGATTCTCAAGTGAAAGGCATTGCGGACTAGTTTTTGAGCCGGTTCGAGGTGAGTAATAGATGTAGATGATGACCTGAGGGTTTGAAACCCCGGTATATCACACTGTGACGCTATATTGAGGCGAGACATGTACTCTACGGCGAGTGTGGGGTCGAATGTGGTCGGGGACTATGGCTTGGTTCGCCCGAGTGATGTTGTATTGTGTTGTTAGCCATAAATTAGCTGGCAAACCTCCTACTTGGATGGTTATAGATATATTTGGGCTGCGTGCCGGTTATTTGGATCCCGTGAGGATCGTTATCACTGTTTCTATGAATTATAGCATGTTTTTATGATATCAGCCCTGAGTTAAACACTGTCTAAATATGATTTGCAAATTCTGAGATTTTAAACACCTAAGTATAATTCTGATAATTGAAACTAAAAATGGTAAGTATGATTGTGCATTCATGAATATGAATGGATCGGGCTGCACGCCGCATCGGGTGTGATATTATATTGCGCTTGGGCTGTAGGAGCCCCTCCGGAGTCTGAACCCCCCACAGTGAGCGCCGGGTACCCATGGATCGGGCTACGCGCCGTAGCGATCATGTGCATTGCATTCATGCATTGATATATTTATC
>MU741069.1:27033-85287 GCA_026770625.1 Nicotiana glauca | reverse complement strand
CATTCCATAACATCTATATAGCTCGGAATCACACCTACAAGGCATAAAATACACAATTAGTGCAAAACACTAGCGATTAAAGCGCAAACTCAACTAAAGTGCAGTAAATTATAGTGTAATAATCGACTAAAACACGTAATTATAACCTATCATCACCAAATCAGTTGGCACTATACGCTTTTGAATTATTGTACCCTTGTATTATTGCTGGGGTCTGGGAAAAAATATATAATGCCAGGTCGTCTGGCTCTATACCAGATTGTCAGCATATAACGCCAGGTAGGCTGGCGCTATATCAGATGTCAGAATATAACGCCAGCTTACCTGGCACTATATAGTAACGGTGCAGTTACCATTACTATATAGCGCCAGGTGAGATGACGTTATATATATTATGATTTTTTTTCCACTTATTTTTGTCTTTTGAGTCCAAAATAACAACATTTTGGTTCCAGACTCATTAAAAGAAAGCAAAGGTAATTTAAGAAACTTGAAGGGGTAAATTGCAATTTACTACTCATGCTTACAGTGTAATCTTAGCTGTCTGTTGGTGGATCCCCGACATAAATAGTGGTCTTAGCCGTAGAATCTCTTTTTGAGCAAAGCAAACAGATAAAGCTTACCATTAAAACGACGTTAATGCGAATCAGAGTAATAACAGCTAATCTTATCTTATAAATGTAAATAAAAATTAAAACTGTATTTGAGCCACTAGTATATTTTAGAACATTAATTTTTAAAATTTTTTTTTTTGGTGGGGGGGGGGGGTTTAGGATGGGTGCGGCTGAGTTGTTTTCTGTGTAAGCCCATGGAGACTGGAGTAGGTGGCAGATTGCAGATAATGAGATATTTCCGCACCTCCCATTTAATGTGATTATATTTTCTTTTAATCTATCTAGAATCATAAAAACTTATATGTCTAAAATTAATTTTTTAAAATTTCTCGTCTCGTCTTACAACTTGTTTGGATGGTTTCCCGTTATATCGTATTGTATTGTTATCTCAAAATAATAGTTATTTAGATTGTTTCGTTAAAGTTGATTGTATTGTATTGTTAAATTCATTATTCTAGAACAATGAAAAATTTCCTTTTTTTAAACAACCAATTTGGTGTAGTGGGATCGTTTCATATTTCTCTTTCCAATTATGCCCTAACTTATTACTCCACAATTCTATTTTACCCTTTACTTTTTTTTCTATTTTAACTCCAAATCTCCAACCTATAACCTACTTTGTTTTTTTCCAATACTTCTGCTGCCAACATTAAAGGTGTTTTGTCGCTTTCTATTTTATTTTTTCTCCTAATTTGCTTTTAACTCAATTCTAATTAGTTGTGCTCCTTTTTTTTTTTTGCCTTCTTCTGTTTTGTTTTTTTAAAATTATTTTATGCATAATTTTTGATAAATTTAATATATGAATAATTTAGGGTATTTTAGTAAACTTATTAGTTACAGTACAGTACGATACAGTCAAACCAAACAACAAAATATTATTTAACAATAACAAATAGTAATACAATGATGTTGTATTTATAAAACGATACGGTACAATACAATACAGTACAATACAATACATTATAAAACGACGGGGAACAATAATCCAAACTGAATATTAATAATGTCATACCATATTATAATTATAAAAATATTTATTTTATGATATATTTTAAACTATAAATTTCAAAAGCTTTCTTATTTTACTGTTTATTTCCTTCAAACATTAATAAAGTATGTAGGTATCTAACTTTGCGGTATAATTTTTTTTACATTATTCGATCCAAAAACATATTAAACGCCACTAAAAAGTAAAATAGGTTGCTTGACGAATTATCTAATACTCCTCCGTCCGTATTTTTATTTTGCATGCCCTTAACGAATCATAAATATGAAGCGTTTTTTAATTACTTTACCCTTATCTATATGAAATAAATGTGCACTCTATTAAAATATTTGCTTTCAAGAACAATTAATCTTATGGACAAAATCGAAAAAAAATTGATTAATTATATTTGTTTTTATAAATTGTGGCTTCTTCGTTACTGTATTTCGTTTTTACTATTGTCGGAATTTTGCTTTCCTTGAGTCGAAGATTTATTGAAAATGATTTTTCAATCTTCACAAGGTAAGGATATAAGATCTGCATACATAATACCCTTCTCATATCGCACTTATGGGATTATACTGAAATTATTGTTATTGTGGTCGGTCTTATAAATTGATACTCCCTCTGATTTAAATGACACACTTTTTTTATTACTCCGCTCAAAAAAGAATGACACATTTCTATATTTGAAAACAATTCAACTTTAAGTTTTTTATTTTATTTATTTTTTCCTTAAAGAGAATTTTTTAAAACCACACAAATATCATGGCTCTGCAAAATTTCTACCCCTTAAACTTTTAAGACCACGTATTTTAAAAGTTATTTATTTATTTATTAAACTTTGTGTCAAGTCAAATTATCTTATCTAAATTGAAACGGAGGGAGTATAGTATTTTGGGATAACTTATATAGCAATCTTAACAATTAATATGGGATGAAGGAAGTACAATACTTTAAAAAAAGTACTCCTTTTAATTATTTGAAAAATTCTTTAATTTTTCAGAGTTTTATATAATATACATATTTTAATTTATGTATTTGTAATAATTATTACTAAGGAGAAAATATGCCAGCGGATAGGGGAAAGGGCCCATGTGGACGCGGACATACAGAAGTGAAGAGAAAGCGCGGCTGCCGCTTTACGTGGGGCCCTGTCATTTTGTTGTCCAAAGGCAAAGCCGTCCATGAGATTCTCCTTTTATTTCTGATTTCTCGTGTCATTTTAGTAGACTTTTAATACTACTATTTAAATTTAATATTTTATTCCTTTTTTGGCCCGATAAGTCCAACACTTGATACTCCTTTTCCCTAGCAAGTTGTTTATTATCACGTCTTACTCAACATAAATTATACTACTACAAAAAAAGTAAGAAGTTCTCTCTAACAAAACATACTCAATGTAATCTATAAGTGAAATTTAGAAAAAAGTAGTACGGTGGCAGATTTTACACTTACCTTATTAACGTAGAAAAATTATTTTCGATAAACTATCGACTTAAACTAATATAATCACAACAGTTTAGAGAAAAAAATAATAATAAAGAAAAAAATGAAACAGTCCCAACGTTAGCTAATAATGGAAATATAAAAAAAATAAAAAAAAATACAAGAATAGTAATAAAATCATTGGTATTGAAAGGAAATACTTTCATTACCTATTAACCTTCTATCAAAAACTTTCTTAACAAGTTATGAATAAAATATCAGAAAAATAGTACTAAAACTAAGACAGATCGAATAGTTATTGCAGTATAAAAGACTAACTACAGATTTCGTTTTGCTTTAAAAACAAAGTTTTTGTTAAAATAGCATCCCTCCCCCTCCCTTAATTGTATAGATTTATTTGGATACTTCATTTTCTTGTATTATGAGACATGTTAGAATGATATTTTTTGCTGCCAAAAATGCGGATAGCATCATATGGCTACATATGTTTTAGTAAGATAAAACAAGCACATATATGGAAAAAAATGTGGAAAATGTCTAAAGAATTTTACAAGTGTTTTGGATATTTAAAAGGGTTTATTTATTGTATAAATACTTAGCTCCCATTTGGCCATAGATTTTGGTAACTTTTATTCAATTTTTTCTGAAAACATCATTTGTTCATGGAATATGATCAGATTTTAAAAAAAAATATATTTGAATTTTTTTTCAAGTTCCCAAAATTTTGTTTAGGGTAGTTTTTGGATGAAAGTTTTTCTTCCACTCAAAACACTTCAATTTTTTTAAAAATAAAATTCATGTCCAAACACAACTTCAACATTCAAAAATTATTTGTCAACACAACTTAAAAAACTCTTTTTTTTCAAGTTTCAAAAAATTTATATCCAAACGCTAGCTTTAAAAATACAACAACCTATAATCTTATGATACGCACACTGATTTATGAAAATTCTTTAGTGATATAAATATATGATAGGTGTTTGACTCGAAAGTTAATAAATATTTTACAAGCAAATACAATCAAAATAATTCAAGGGGTAAATTATAGCCAATCATAATTAATCATTAAATCAGAAGACAAACTCGAGGCATAGAAGTAATCAAATTATGGAACGACATAAATGAGATTTTATTCATCAAACAATTTGACCTGCCTCTCCTTGAAGAGGTTCAAGATCTTACATTGATCTTGTTTATTACTCTAATTGTGGAGTATAGCTTTCTATCTCTGATGTATTCAGAATTCTCCATCAAAGTAGCTCGATCTGCCTCTCCTTAAAGAAGTTCATGATCTTATATTCATCTTGTTTGTTGCTCCACTTGTGGAATATAGCTTTCTATCTCTGGTGTAATCAGAGTTGTGTAGAAGAAGAAGCCCCACTTGAGGGGTTCTTTTTTTTAGTATTTATAGCCTCAAGCTCTTCTTGCCCATCACGAGTGGGCACAGGCTTCGGTTATGGAGATGTCCCTTCATTTGTTTTAGGGGCAGCTGTCATGAATCAGAAGTCAACGGTGTTGGCTATTTACCATAGATTGGTCGTGATGGGGTTGATCCCCTGCTTGCCGAATGATCGAATATTTACCAATACAGTTAGTCCCTCCGCTCGTCGGGGCCGCTCCTGTGTCGACTTTGACGGGCGGTTAGAGCGACGTAATCAGGGGGGAGGGTCCTTTATAATAAGATTTCGGAATCGAATTGTTGATTAGCGAACGGAGTGTCTCTCCGCATGGCCGTTCGTAATAGCACATATTTTCATAAAAATGAACCGTTTCGTGCACGGTTATGCATTAATGGCGATTGTTGGGTTTTGTGGAGGCAAAATCTGTTATTTAGAACTAGAAAAGGCGTGTCATTTTGTTCTTTACACATTCGTTGCTCTTCTGAGAGGATTTTCGAGAAGCTTTTTATTCTGTCAAATCGTATTTTTTCTATTCTTTCGATCATCATCATCATTGATTTCTCCGTTTCCCTCGTCAAAATTCTTCTTTCTCTCGCTCGTGAATCGATTATGGCAGGCACTTCTTCTTGCGGCAATCGTCCGGCATATTCTCCGGCGGTCAAAAATCCCACTCCGACAAACAAAGGGTTAGAGTTGGTGGAGGATGAAGAAATTCCTTCGGTTGATAAAATTCTACCTCGATCAGGAGATCAACTTATGGATTTCAGTGTACAGGGTGGTGAGGAACATGGAGATGTTTCTTCTCTAATGGGGGAAGTGGGAATAGCCCAAATGCGGGAGCGGTAGCGTGTCCCACGTTATGCTGAGATTGATCTGGCAAAAATTGAGGACAGGGTGCAAATTGATCGTCAAGGTTATTGCTCGTTCTATGCTTACATCTTCCAGGTGGGGTGAGCACTCCCGCTTCCCATGCTGATAGTGGACTTCTGCCGCTATTATGAGGTGTGCCCGGCTCAGCTTTCTCCTTATCTTTACAAATTGCTCCTCATGTTCATCAAGTATGCGGAGCTAGCGGGTAGGGAGGTCACTTTGGAATAGGGGTGGCAAAATAGTACAAAGAAAATAGTTAACCACCCATATTATCCACTAAAAATAGGTTGGATAATGAACTTTTTAAAAACGGGTCAAATATGGATAAGAACCATATTATCCATTTAGAAAATGGATAACTAATGAGTCTAACTTTTGCATTTGTAAAGCCTCAAATTGGGGGTTCCTCAAGTTAGGGAGACCAAGAATTCTCTCAAAAGTGATCATATACAAGAAGTCATGGATAATATGGGTAACCCATATTATCCTCCGGTTAACCCATTTTTTATCCGTATTAAATATGGGTCGGGTCGGATAATTGATCCATTTTTTCATTACCCGTTTTCGACCTGAACCATATCCGACCCGACCCGCCCGTTTGCCACTCCTACTTTGGAACATGTGCTCACTCTCTTCTCTCCCTAAAAAATTTACGGCACCTTGATTCATGCACTCCTGCGAGGGTCGAAGAGTTTGATGGTGAGGCTGGACGACGAGGATATTCGTCACCCCTTTGATAATTTCTTCTATATTCTGACTGAGCATCTGGTGGTGGACCCAAGTGGATTCCCGGAAGTTTGGAACTTTGCACGTGAGACCTCGTTCCCGACTGGGAATCCGCCTTATTTCGTCTTTCTTTATACCTTATAATTTGGCTATTGATTTACCTTTATTTTTGTAGTTGAAAAGTTGTCGCCGCCTCCCTTGGAGGGGATCCGAGACTGGGTTGAGGCAGTGCTTCCCCGTACTGCAGGCATTCGTACCTGGGCGGCTTTCTGGGAGAGGCATGGTCGTAGGCCCGTGACAGGTGGGACTTCAGCCCTTTTTCTTCTCTACTTCGTTTTGTTCTGACCACGTCTATTGATTCTTTGTCCATTGTATCCAAAGAGGCCACGCCGTGTCAAAGCTCCACAATTGGCTTTCTGTCGGCCGGGTGCACTTGCCAGGCTAGCTATTGCGCTTATGCCTCATCGAGTATCGAGGGTGGCGTCGATTGAATCGTCAGCGACCGCGTCCCCACCTTGAGATATGCCGCAAGGGGAGAGGTTGTCAGTGCTTGTTCGTTCTCGAGCGGGTTTACCTTCAAATGATGAGGGAGATAGTCTTTCACAGAAGCGTCGAGTGGCATTTGTGGCGGCTCCTCCATCGGTGATCAACTTAGATTCTCCCCCGACGGATTCGGAGGGTAGTGCAGCTGAGGCGCTCACTGGCGGGGAAAAGGAGTTATTTGGAGCTGAACCCATTGGTTCTGGCCTCGGGAATGTAGCTTTCTTGACGATCCTGTCCGAAGTTCCTGTTGCTGAGGCGGAGGATCGATCATTACTGACCGTTGTTGGAACTTCTGTTGTGCCATTGCCAGCTACGACAAGTTGTTCTATATCAGCGGCGACAGAGAGGGGGAGGGAGGTGGTCGAGGATGAGTGTGAGTCTGAGTCTAATTTGGACCCCGACGATGTTCGTTTGTTTGAGGAGGGTGTCACCAATTCTACGATGCAGGCGGGGGAGGGGGGGGGCGCTTTATTGAGGTCCCCTCGAATTTGAATTTGTTAACTGAAGGGAATAACTTGGTGTCGTAGTTCGAGTTGTTATGTTCGGAGGCCGAGAACGCGTCTTTGAAGAGCGTTTCAGATATTGAAGTGATGGACGAAGTGGCCATAATAGGCTTTAGGGTACGTATTGCGTCTCTAACTCCTTCTTCCTTTTCCGTTTTAGCCTTTGCCTTAGCCTTGCCTTTATTTTGTTTTGTAGACTTACTTGTTGGAGGTGGAGAGCATCCGTAGAGCCGAGGTTAGCTCGAGGATATTTATGCAGGCGCTGGGGAAATATCACCGTTACCGTGATCGGTGTCGAGGGCTATACGATCGTTTATGGAACGAGCAAAGTAATCGAGCTTTGGGTGAGGAGTTGGCGAAGTGGGACCAGCAGCTATTGCAGGCTCTCGATGGTAGACATGCTCTTGAAGTGCAGATTCGTCGGAAGGACGAAGAGCTTGAGGTAGGGAAAGGAGTTGCGGCTGAGTGTGCGTACCTGCAGGGCAGGTTGAGGGAGATGGAGTTGGAAGCTGAACAGAGCCACATCAAGGCAGCGAAAGCGGCTACGGAATGGAGCAAAAAGCTAGCGGAACTAGAGAGCGAAGTTGCGGCCTTAAAATTTTGGGAAAAGGGCTACTCGTCAAGAGCCGTAGCATTGGAGGAGTCGATTCGTGTGCATGAGTACCGTCTTGAGTTAGAGAGAGAGAAGGCGGCCCTTAAGGAGGCAAGTCTCGAGGAGCGGATTGGTGTTCTTGAGCAGGATGCTCAGGTTATGTTGGACCGGGTTACGGTTTTGGAGGAGAACCGGCGACTGCAGAACCAGGCTGGTTCATCTCATACTGCTGTTTCCCCGCAGGTTCATGAACTCTGGGTCTATGCTGAAGCTCAACGAGATGTTTACAAGAACTTATTAGAGGCGGGTGTCATGATTGAGGCCATTTTTGAGGTGGCACGCCAGAAGGCTCGTGATGATCGTGCCGACTGTGGTTATGATGTGGCGACACTAGAGGCCGACGACGGCATGAGTGGTAGTGATGGCACTGAGTAAGGAAGAGACTTGTTATTGTTATTCGTTATTTTTCTTTATATTCCGTTCGTCGATTGGTGCTTGGTCGTTTCTTGTGGTTTTCTATATTTTTCTCTTGTCTCGACCGGCTGGGACCGGGTGTGAGCGGGGAGTACCCGCGTTCTTAACACTATTGACAATTGTACTCTTTCTTTCATCGTTTGTCTTGTTTTCGTTCTGTTTTTCATTTCCCTCCTTTTCTTTTACGGATATGTTTGGAAAGGCGATCAACCCTTGAATTCGACCGAGGCCGTTATGTCCATTTTAGATTGATGACGATGGCCTCTTGGCTTGACTTGACTGGGGAAAGGCGGTCACCTTGTAATGACGGCAACTGATTTTTCTCCATCCCGGCCCTGGCGCGGCTGAGGTCGAATTTGATGAATTTGAAGGTGATGGCATTTAGCCTGAACCCCAGTTTGACCAAGGTTGGAACTGATATACTTTGGTGACGAAGGCACTTATCCTGAGTCCTGATTCGACTGAGGTCGAACCCATTATATTTTGATGGCGAAGGCATGTGGCCTGATTCCCAGTTCGACTGAGGTCAAACCCGATGCATTTGATGGCGAGGGCGCTTAGCCTTAGTCCCGGTTCGACTGAGGTTAAACCTAATACGTTTGATGGCGAAGGCGCATAGCCTGAGTTCTGGTTTGACTGAGGTCGAACCTAATACATTTGATGGCGAAGGCACATAGCCTGAGCCCCAATTCAACTGAGGTCGAACCCATGCATTTGATGGCGAGGGCGCTTAGCCTGAGTCCCGGTTCGACTGAGGTCGAACCTAATAAATTTGATGGCGAAGGCACATAGCCTGAGTCCCAGTTCAACTGCAGTTGAACCTAATACGTTTGATGGCGAAGGCGCATAGCCTGAGTTCTGGTTCGACTGAGGTCGAACCTGTTATATTTTGATGGCGAATGCACGTGGCCTGAGTCCCAGTTCGACTGAGGTCGAACCCGATGGATTTGATGGCGAGGGCGTTTAGCCTTAGTCCCGGTTCGACTGAGGTCAAACCCGATGCATTTGATGGCGGGGGCGCTTAGCCTTAGTCCCAGTTCGACTGAGGTCGAACCTAATATGTTTGATAGCGAAGACGCATAGCCTGAGTTCTGGTTCGACTGAGGTCGAAACTAATACATTTGATGGCGAAGGCACATAGCTTGAGTCCCAGTTCAACTGAGGTTGAACCCGATGCATTTGATGGCGACGACACTTAGCTTGAGTGCCGGTTCGACTGAGGTAGAACCTAATAAATTTGATGGCGAAGGCACATGGCCTGAGTCCCAGTTCAACTGAGGTCGAACTTAATACGTTTGATGGCGAAGGTGCATGGCCTGAGTCCCAGTTCAACTGAGGTCGAACCTAATACGTTTGATGGCAGAGGTGCATAGCTTGAGTTCTGGTTCGACTGAGGTCGAACCTAATAAATTTGATGGCGAAGGCACATGGCCTGAGTCCCAGTTCAACTGAGGTTGAACCTAATACTTTTGATGGCGAAGGCGCATAGCCTAAGTTCTGGTTCGACTAAGGTCGAACCTAATAAATTTGATGGTGAAGGCACATGGCCTGAGGTCGAACCTGCTATATTTTGATGGCGAAGGCACGTAGCCTGAGTCCCGGTTCGATTGAGGTCGAACCTGCTATATTTTAATGGCGAAGGCACGTAGCCTGAGTCTCGGTTCGATTGAGGTCGAACCTGCTATATTTTGATGGCAAAGGCACGTAGCCCGAGTCACGGTTTGATTGAGGTCGAACCTGCTATATTTTGATGGCGAAGGCACGTAGCCTGAATACCAGTTCAACTAAGGTTGAACCTAATACGTTTGATGGCGAAGGCGCATGGCCTGAGTCCCAGTTCAACTGAGGTCGAACCTAATACGTTTGATGGCGAAGGCGCATAGCCCGAGTTCTGGTTCGACTGAGGTAGAACCTAATAAATTTGATGGCGAAGGCACAACGCCTGAGTCCCAGTTCGACTGAGGTTGAACCTAATATGTTTGATGGCGAAGGCGCATAGCCTGAGTTCTGGTTCGACTGAGGTCGAACCTGCTATATTTTGATGGCGAAGGCACGTAGCCTGAGTCTCGGTTCGATTGAGGTCGAACCTGCTATATTTTGATGGCGAAGGCACGTAGCCTGAATCCCATTTCAACTGAGGTTGAACCTAATACGTTTGATGGCGAAGGCGCATAGCCTTTGCCCCAATCCTGGCTCGATACGGCCCTGTGCCGGTTTCCGGCCTGACACCGCCTTAGGGGTGAATGAGATGCTTCACACTTCTGTTCTGAGGGAGAGGAGGGGGGAAACTCCTTCTTATTGTCCGGTCGTTTTCGGATCTCAGTTTCCTTTGATGCATTTGAGTATTATGCGGTTGATATGCTTCCTTTGGCTTCGATTCTAGGGGAAAAACTATGCAATTTCGCTTGGAAATCCCCGCAGACGACGCCAAATTGTGTGACTCGAAAGTTAATAAACATTTTACAAGCAAATACAATCGAAATAATTCAAGTGGTAAATCATAGCCAATCATAATTAATCACTGAATCAGAAGACAAACTCGAGGCATAGAAGTAATCAATTATGGAACGACATAAATGAGATTTTTTTCATCAAAGTAATTTGACCTGCCTCTCCTTGAAGAGGTTCAGGATCTTACATTGATCTTGTTTATTACTCCACTTGTGGAGTATAGCTTTCTATCTCTGATGTATTCAAAAGTCTCCCTCAAAGTAGCTCGACCTGCCTCTCCTTAAAGAGGTTCATGATCTTATATTCATCTTGTTTATTGCCCCACTTGTGGATTATAGCTTTCTATCTCTGGTGTAATCAGAGTTGTGTAGAAGAAGAAGCCCCCCTCGAGGGGTTCTCTTTTTTAGTATTTATAGTCTTAAGCTCTTCTTGCCCATCACGAGTGGGCCCAGGATTCGGTTATGGAGATGTCCCTTCATTTGTTTTAGGAGCAGCTGTCATGAATCAGAAGTCAACGATGTTGGTTATTTACCATAGATTGGTCGTGATAGGGTTGATCCCCGCTTGCCGAATGATCGAATATTTACCAATACAATAGGCACAGTGATTTAAATTCCCATATTGCAGTTGTCAAGCAACTTAGAAGCTGGACCACAACTTTTTAAAAGATACTTTGAATGTGGAAATTACTTGCTATAAATGTTATTCTAAGAGTGGTTGTCATTTTGATATTCAGAATAAAAAGAATTGAGAATTAGAGGAAGTTTCTGACAATCTGAAGTCAGCAAAGCAGAATGACCTCATTCAATAATTTCAAATTGGTCTCCATTTAATTCGCACTTCACTCCTGTTTGACCCATTGATTTTATTATAAAATGTTTCCTTATGCCCCTAAAGTTCTCAAACTGTTGCACTTAGCATCGTTGTACGGTCGTAGTTATTAAATATAATTATATTAAATTATTTATTATTTTAGACAAAACTAATTTTTTTTATTGTTAGTAATAGTTATTTTTTAAGATGGAGATAACACATCAAGAGAATAAATATTCAATGAAAGAGATTATAATCCAATCATTTTTTTAATTAATATTTCTAAAAAAATATATAAAAAAGAAATATGACACATAATATAAGACGGAAGGAGTAAAATACTGCACATATGTTGTTGTTTCATTATTTGGTCAAATTCTTATTGAGACCATTATCGTTAGATTTTACATGGAACAAAATGGAAATAATATATTGGAACCTTCCGAACTTAATCGTACTATTTTTTATTTAGTGTACACATATTTCAATTCATGCCTTATTACCCTTTTTAATCTATTTAAAAAAATCTTCCTTTTATATTTAATAGTAATTTTTTAACTTCAAACTTTTCACGTGACATACTTATGTTCATAAAATTTAAGATATTTTAGTATATTATACCTATCTTTAATTCAAGATCATAAGACTTAAAAAATCATTACTTTCATAAATTTCGTATCAATTAAATTAATAGTTTGTTTGGTCAAATTTCAAAAATTAAATTATTTTGAGAACTATTTTTTTTTGAAAAGTACTTTGATAATAAGATATTTTTGTTTGTTTAATTAATTTAAAAAATTATTTTGAGATTCAATTAGTATTTCGCCAAACTTTTAAAAAGAGTATCGATATTTATTTTTCTCAATTCCTAAAAGTATTTTTGGGATAAAATAATTTTTTTTACTTTTCGAAAATTACTTTTGCTTTTACTCAAAAGTATTTTTTTACCTTTTGAAAATTTAACCAAATACTTTAACTTTAAAAATAATATAAAAAATTCGAGGAAAAAAAAAGTTAACTTTGAAAGCTTGGCCAAAAAGATAATATAAGATACATAAATTAAAACAGAGGGTGTCCTATGCCTAAGGCAATATTTTTATGTTTAAAAACAAAATATTACTATTGTTTAAAGCAGTTTGGCGAGTGGACCCGCTGACGGAGCCCCTTTAAGTGCCACGTATATCGGCAACTTAGATGATGGGAGCAGACAAAAGAAACTGCAACACATTAAGACACACAGAAGATAAGAGATAGTGTGTGTGCGCGCGCGTGAGAAAGGCTGGTGGTGTGGGCGGCTGTCGGAAATTATTTTATATTCTTTTAAAAAAAAAGAATGTGTACGGCTGTTAATATATGTTTCTTTATTTCCTTTCTATTTTAGGTTTTAGGTATCCCTCAAATAAAAAGTTTAACGAAATCAGTAATCAACTTGGCAGCTATAAATATTTTTGACTCCTTAGTTATACTTAGGGTGTTAATGGTTCGGGTCGGACGGTTGTTTTATTAAATTTATGTCATATTATTTTTTCAGTTATTCTATTATGTATAATCAAAATTAGACTTTTCCAAATCGTTCCAATCACGTCGGTTTCTCTTCGGTATCGGTACGGTTCGGTTAATTTTTGTTTTTTTTAAAATATTATATAAAATTCACCAGTAAAATTAGAATGCAATAACATACGTTCTTTTATAGGATTTAGCAAAACTCTCTAGACATTTTTACTGTTTAAAGGGTGATGAATTAAAAAAAAGATGGCTAGAGTATAGATCCATCAACTATTCTACAACAACGTAAAAGAAATCAAACAAAGGCAAAGAAAATATAAATCACACGAGTTGAAAGATATACCAAGATGGGACTCAAGAATAAAGTCTATAGAAGAAAATATTCAAAAAGTTGTATCTAAATATATGAAAGGAAACATATACAATTTGATACTCATAATTGCTAGAATACTTTGTATCTTGCAAATAAAGATGCTTGAAATAACTTAGTTTAAGTAGATGTACCATAATATGTTTTAGAAATTAGTATTTTGAATTTAATTACTTGTTGGCTTGTAATAATTTTCATAATTTCCAAGGACCAAAGAAAATTTAATGCATTATTATTTTTAAACTTACCAAATAAATATATTTTTCACATGTAAAATTTATTCAGTACGGTTCGGTATTTTTTCGGTTTACTTTTATAAAATAAAAAACCTACCTTAATTAACAGTACGGTTATAGATTTATATAAAAATCTATGGTTTCTTAAAAAGAAACCTAAAATTGGTTCGATACGGTACGGTTCGGTCGGTTTAGTCGGTTTTCGAATATCCATTGACACTCCTAGTTATTACCTTAAAATAATTACTCAAGCTACTGAAATAATATGAAACTTTCTCCTCTATTTTTAATATTGTTTGAGATTTTGACACACATATTATGAAGATCATTTGATAGCATTAATTATACAAATTGTTTAAAATATTATCTGAATCTCTCTTCTATTTGACTCGAAAGTTAATGAATACTTTGCAAGTAAATACAATAAAAAAAATAGATCAAAGGTAAATCGTAATCAAATATAATAAAACCTAAAAATGTGTATAATATCTTTTATCACTTTTGATGTATTGAGTGTTCTAGAGAGTAAAAAGGTAGAGAGAGAGAAATAGAGAGAGAGAGAGAGAGAGAGCTTGTATTAGAAAAAAGGATCTGCCCTTTACAACATTGGGATCCTCCTTTCTGTAACAGGAGGGCCTCCTCGAAATAATAAAATAATATAGAAATAGGTCGCGCGTCCTCGAGGGGACGACGAGACTCATGAACGCGCTTTCGATCCGACATTCTGGGGGCGTACTCCTGCTACGAACATTGTGTAGTCCTGGGTCGTTGCCACATCAAGGGGAAGAATTTGATCCTATACAGTTAGTCCCTCCGTTCGTTGGTGACGTAGCGAAGTGTGTCGCCGATGGACGGATACGCGAACCACATGCCGGGAAAATTTTGTCCAGGTTCGGAGGTGACGACGTAAAGGGGCGACTATTTGAATCCGTTGGTATATTGGAGCGCAAACCCTTTTCTGAAATGACGTCACCGTATGCAAGCGTCATTATCATGCGTGTTCCCGAGGAAATGCAAAAGGTGTTCTGATGCTTGGTTTCCCGTGCCTGTTAGGGTTTTGCCTCTTCGATTTCAATACTATCCGACCCTATAAATAGGGAAGGGGTTCAATTTTACCTAACTTTAGATCATTTGTGAAAAGTTTTCCGACTATTTCAAGAAAGTACTTCCTCTTCACAAGAAACCACAGCGTCTGGGAAAATACATTCGTGGTCGTGTAATACATCGTTCCTTACTCGAAAATCATGACGAAATCTAAACGTGGTAACACTTCAGGAGATCGCAATAATAAATCAACCGACGCATTGCCTTCATCCGGCGGTAATAAAGGGGAGAAGGGGAAGGATCTCACCCCTCTCACCGTAGATAATGAACTCCCAAAACAACTCCTTGCTAGGAGGGATTTTCAAAGAGATTCTCCCGAACAGCCTTGAGAGAAGTCTGAATTAAAACAAGCCGATTTGGACGTTCTTCGTATTTCATACGGTATACCCGTTCATGTAGAGATGGTTCTGGCGGAGGAGGACTACGCGAATACCCATACGCCGGGGTACTGTACATTCTACGAATACCCCTTCCTGATCGGCTATGGGCTCCCATTTCTTCCTTTGGTGGAAGAACTCTATCGTTTCTATAATATATGCCCTACCCAACTTACTCCGTATACCTTATAGGCGTGCAGGGTAGTGTCTACGTGCGCAGATTTAGCCGGGTCGGAGGTCTCCGTCCACCACCTGTTGCAGCTATTCGGCGCCAGCTACCTGAGGGGCACCATGCTGCATTTAAAAAATCGTGGTTCAAAAGGGCTAATCATGAAAACCGATGATCGGCCCAACCGAGGCTATTGGCGCAGATATTTCTTCATTAGGACAGAACACCTGGTTTCCAATCCCGTCAGATTCCCTAAGAGGTGGAATTCGAGACGTAAGTATCCGTACCTGTTAAAATGCTTATTATTTTTTACTTTAGCGGTTTCAATTACACTATCCTTATAATTTTTTCGTGATTTTGCAGCGATAGCTCACACTCCTCAGTTCATAACCGATATAAGGCACTGGGTATCCGATCCGCTGCCTTTAACGGAGGGGACCCGTAAGTGGGCGGAGTTCATTGAACGTTACGACCCTGCGAGCCCTTCAGGTATTTTTCTCGATTTTAGTTAATCATTTTCGTAAGCCTCGTAAGCTAAATCACTATTGTTGACAGGACAAAGTGCTCCAAAGAGGAGGGCGACAGCACCCACCTCCTCCTAACCAGATGTCGGTCCAGCTGCGCAGGAAATACTTTATGCATCTGTTAGGGAGGGGCTGACTGCAGCCTCTTTGCAAGAGGTAGCGCTTGGGGAAATAGCCGCAAGTGAGGAGAGGCCATTGACGTCGTCTCCATACCCTACAGTCGAGCCTCCTGAGGGAGAGGAGCCCGAGGAGAGGAAAAGAAGGAGGCTTGTGACGGGCAAGGCGGTGGCGACAGGAGACGAAGAGAGGAACATGACTCGCCAGCCGACTAGGCCCGTCTTTATGGCTGACACCATCTGTTCTGGGAGTCCGACCACCTAGATACGTGCTAATGCGGGTACTAGCATGACTCGCGTTGCTGAGGGCATTTCATCGCCCTTGTTGGTGGTGAAACTGGGGGGGCAGCTGCTGAGGTCACCCGTGGAAACACGGGTGAGACGGCGGAAGGCCCTATGCCGGTGGAGATGACGGCAGACAGATCTGGCCATCGTATTGTGATTCCAGAGGCTTACAACTTGCTGCAGCACAGTGAGCGGGCCGCATCGGAGATGACCCTACTTTGTGCGGCCCCTGAGCGCAAGATGCTGAGTGCTGTCAGCGATGTGGAGCTATCTTAGAGGGTTGCGGGTATGGCGTTGCAGGTAACTTCTCCGTTCTTTCACATGTTATGTAGTTGATTCTGATGTGTACTGACTTGTGTGTATGTACATGCATTATTCTCTCTTTTTCTTAGACCCTGGTTCTGGAAGTAGAGAGGAGGCGCCGCGAGAAGAAGAAAGCGATCGTTTTTGATGAGATGGTCAAGAAATATAAACGGTGTCGCTGCAAACATCAAGCGGCGGCGGATCTTTTCCAGCAGGATCTGCAATTCCAGATTTTTCTGGAGGGCCTCAAACAGAGGGAGGCTCAATTAGACCGCAGGGCGGCGGAGCTGGAAAAAGCGGATGAAGAGTTGATGAGGGCGGTGGCTCGTAATAGCGATCTCGAATCGCTCCTCAAGCTGAGGGAGGAAGAGTTAGAGCTTACCTGTGGAGTGGCGGCGGAGGTAGATGACCTCCATGGTAGGGTTACGGCTTTGACAGCCGAGCTTGCAACTTAGGCAGCTGAGATTGACGTCCTTAAGCGTGCTGGCCTGCCACGGCTCGGGGACAAGGCCCGAGAGGCACACAAGATGTGAATATACGCGGAAGCTAAGTTGGACGTGTATAAAAGACTTCTTGTCGTAGAACGTGCCTCTGAGGAGGAGGTCCAAGAGAATTTGCGTGAGGCTCGTATTGCTCGTACGGCCTGTGGGTACAGCTCCGACTCCCCCGACCGAGAAGGTTATACCTATGAGGACGTCAATCATCTTGAGTCTGGCTCGTGGTTCAATGAGGCTTACCGTGATAACCAAGAAGGGGGGCGAGCGGATGGCGAGGACAAACCTGGCGATGCCCCTTAGGACTTGTATAGATTTTGCATTTTTTCTTCTTCTCTTTTTTTTTGGAATATAATGGGAGTCCTTCGTGGGACTAAGTGTATATAATTTTTGTTATAGAAAAAGAGTTACGCTTGTGTTGCTTATCCTTTCGTATTGTTCTTTGCTTATACACTATTTGTCACTGTCGGATAGGATCGACGATTCTTAGTAATGGCCTTTGGCCCAAAAGGATGTAACTTCAACTGTCGTTGAAGTGTTTATCCGTCGTCGTCGAACGGGGTCGACAATTATTGGCGATGGCCTTTGGCCCAAAAGGATGTAACTTCAACTGTCGTTGAAGTGTTTATCCGTCGTCGTCGAACGGGGTCGACAATTATTGGCGATGGCCTTTGGCCCAAAAGGATGTAACTTCAACTGTCATTGAAGTGTTTATCCGTCGTCGTCGAATGGGGTCGACAATTATTGGCGATGGCCTTTGGCCCAAAAGGATGTAACTTCGACTGTCGTTGAAGTGTTTATCCATCGTCGTCGAACGGGGTCGACAATTATTGGCGGTGGCCTTTGGCCCAAAAGGATGTAACTTCAGCTGTCGTTGAAGTGTTTATCCGTCGTCGTCGAACGGGGTCGACAATTATTGGCGATGGCCTTTGGCCCAAAAGGATGTAAATTCGACTGTCGTTGAAGTGTTTATCCGTCATCGTCGAATGGGTTCGACAATTATTGGCGATGGCCTTTGGCCCAAAAGGATGTAACTTCGACTGTCGTTGAAGTGTTTATCAGTCGTTGTCGCACGGGGTCGACAATTATTGGCGGTGGCCTTTGGCCCAAAAGGATGTAACTTCAACTGTCGTTGAAGTGTTTATCCGATATCGTCGAACGGGGTCGATAATTATTCGCGATGGCCATGGCCGCCTGCATAATGGAGAAGGTGGCCGTAGTGCTTACATAATGGTGAAGGTGGCCTTATCCGCTTATATACTGGAGGAGGTGGCCTTAGCCGCTTACATAATGGAGGAGGTGGCCTTAGCCGCTTACATAATGGAGGAGGTGGCCGTAGCCACTTACATAATGGAGGAGGTCGCCTTAGCCTCTTACATACTGGAGAAGGTGGCTGTAGCCGCTTACATAATGGAGAAGATGGCCGTAGCCGCTTACATAATGGAGAAGGTGTCCATAGCCGCTTATATGATAGAGAAGGTGGCCGTAATCGCTTACATAATGGAGGAGGTGGCCTTAGCCGCTTACATAATGGAGAAGCAGCTAGGCTAGTCCCTTTATTATATCAGACTGGAGAGACGTGTCGACTGGTCGGTATGATAAACCTGTTTTTATGCGCCCCTGGGTGTCTCCTTCGCCGCCTCGTTACAAACCTCCCCGAGAAAACCCAATTGGGACAAAACGTGGGTAAGGGGAAAAAAGTACAACTCGGGAGATTCCCTTCAAAAGTGGAAGTATTTCAGGTGGGCAACGTTCCAGTTGTTCTGGAGTGTTTTTCCTTCCATTGTTTCCAACTAGAATGCTCCTTTTCCTGCATCTGCTATGATTTTATATGGCCCGCTTCAATTGGTGCCCAGTTTCCCTTCGCTCGGGTCCTTTGACGCCAAAGTTTTGGCTTTGAGGACGTAATCTCCTACTTTGAGTGGTCGTATTTTGGACTTTTTGTTGTAATACCTTTCGACCTGTTGCTTTTGAGCCGTCATTCTTATGTGGGCCATATCCCTTCGTTCTTCGGCTTCGTCAAGGTCTTGAAGCCTACCTATGTCGTTGTCTGGTCCGCTGATATGTGAGTATCTTATACTCGGTTCTCCGATTTCGACTGGTATGACCGCATCGGTTCCGTAGACTAGTGAGTATGGTGTTTCTCCTGTACTGGATTTGGGTGTTGTTCGGTACGCCTAGAGTACCACTAGTAGTAATTCGGGCCAGAGCCCTTTAGCTTCTTCGAGTTTCTTCTTCAGAATGTTCAGTATTGTTTTGTTGGATGCTTCAACTTGGCCGTTGGCGGCGGGATGATATGGCGTGGAGAGTATCCGTTTGATATGCCATTTATCACAGAACTCCGTTATCGTTTTGCCGATAAATTGTGGGCTGTTGTCGCAGCTGATTTCTTTGGGGATGCCAAAGCGGCATATGATGCTTTTCAATATGAAGGCGATGACTTCTCGTTTGCGTATTTGGGGTACACACCTACTTCTACCCACTTGGAGAAGTAGTCAGTCAAAACTAACAGAAATCGTACCTTTCCTCGCCCTGCTGGCAGGGGGCCGATTATGTCCATTCCCCATTTAATAAAGGGCCAAGGTGATGTTACCGAGTGTAGGGGCTCTCCCAGTTGATGTATCATGGGGGCGTACTTTTGGCACTATTCGCATCTGCGAACATACTTTGCTACCTCCTTTTTCATTGTGGGCCAGTAATACCCGGCGCGAATAATGCAATGGACAAGAGCGCGATTACCGGTGTGTGCGCTGCAGTGACCTTCATGTACCTCTTCGAGTACTTGCCTTGTCTGGTGCGGCCCTAAGCACTTAGCAAGGGGTCTGCCAAACGTTCTTTTGTATAGGTCATGGTTAATCAGGCAGTATCAGGCGACCTATACGCAAAGCTTTTTGGCTGCCTTTTTGTCGAGTGGGAGTGTCCCGTCCTGCAGATAGGAGATAAACTGGTTGCGCCAGTCCCAAGTCAGATTTAAAGAGAGTACCTCAGTATGATCTATGGCTGAATGGAGTAGGCTAACTATGTTCCCCTTGTTGATGTTCTTGATGGCTACGGCCAACTTGGCCACGCCGTCTGCTTCGATGTTCTACGCCCTTGGGATTTGCTCCAGGCGGCATTCGGGCATCAACTTGTGGATTTCTGACTGATATTTCTGCAGCCTCTATTCCTTGATCTGGTAAGTCTCGGTGACCTGGTTTACCATGAGTAGAGAATTACAATGGAGGATGAGTCGTCGAGCCCCGTATTTGATGGCTAACTTCATACCTGCAATCACAGCCTCATACTCGGCCTCATTGTTAGTCATCTCGGGGAATCGTATGGACTGGTGAATTATTTCACCCGAGGGGACCTCGAGTACGAGTCCTAGTCCCGATCCCGAGGCGTTAGAAGCGCCATCAATGTAGAGGGTCCAAAGGTCGGCACCAGGTGTGGCGCGAATGGCCTCTAGTTCCGCTTCCGGCAAAATATCTGTACTAAAGTCGGCGACAAAATCTGCAAGTACCTGCGACTTGATGGCATTTCTTGGGTGGTAGGATATGTCGTTCTCACTAAGCTCTATGGCCCATCTAGCGAGTCTTCCCGACAGTTCGGGTTTGTGTAGGATGCTCCTCAGGGGGAAAGTCGTTACAACTCTTATGGGGTGGCACTGAAAATAAGGTCTAAGTTCTCGTGAAGCTACGACCAGTGCTAAGGCGATCTTCTTGAGGTGTGGATACCGTATTTTGGCGTCCACTAGGGTTTTTGCTGATATAGTAAATAGGAGATTGCGTACCTTTGTTTTCGCGGACCAAGACTGCGCTGACAGCGACTTCGAACACCGCCAGATATACTAGCAAGGGTTCGCCTTGACTAGCAGTGGTGGTGAAGACAGGTATTCTTTCAATTTTTTCAAAGCCTCGGCGCATTCCTCATTCCATTGTAGCCCGTGATATTTTCTCAATACGTTTAAAAATTTATAGCACCTGTCGGAGGATCGCGAGATGAACCTGGATAGGGCGGCTATTCGCCCTGTCAGCTCTTATACCTATTTTTTGCTATTCAAAGTCTCAGGTATTGCGTCTATTGCCTTGATCTGGTCTAGGTTGACTTCGATACCTCGTTGTGATACGAGGAACCCCAAGAACTTCCATGATGCTACGCCGAAGGCGCACTTTTCTGGGTTCAATTTCATCCCATACCGCCGCTGTATCTCAAAAGCTTCTTTCAGATGATCGAGGTCGTCCTCTTTGTTCACCAATTTTACCAGCATATCGTCGATGTAGACCTCCATGGTCTTGCCAAGATGTTCCTTGAACATTCTAGTGGCCAGTCTCTAATATGTCGCCCCTGCATTTTTGAGTCCGAATGGCATCACTTTGTAGCAGCATGTCCCCTGGTGGGTGATGAATGTTGTTTTCTCTTGGTCCTCTTCGACCATCATGATTTGGTTGTAGCCGGAGTAGGCATCCAAAAAGCTTAGCAGCTCATGTCCCGTTATAGCATCGATCAACTAGTAGATGTGGGGTAATGGGAATAAGTCTTTTGGGCATGCTTTGTTGAGGTCTATGAAATCGACGCACATCCTCCATTTCTCGTTTTTCTTTTTGACCATCATGACGTTGGCGACCCATTGGGGGTATTTTGATTCCCTTATGGACCCGTTGGCCAGTAGCTTATCTACCTCTTCGCTGACGGCCTTATTGATTGCGGCGTTGAACTTCCTTCTGACTTTCTGTACGGATGGATATAGTAGGTCGACGTTCAGCTTGTGGGTGGCTGTCTGTTGGTACTCTCGGCATATCGGAATGAGAAAAAGCAAAAAGATCCACGTGGTTAGTAAGGAATTCACGGTACTTACATGGATCACAGAGGTTGTGTCTGATGTAGGCTTTCTTCATGTGGTCGATGCTGTCCAGTTGTACTGGGTCAAGATCCTCGATCGTTGCTTTGCAGGTTTCTACGATATCCGGATCTTTTATGGCGTCCGTTGTCGGGTTGACCTTAGTCTCCGACACGGCTGACTGTTATGCCTCCACACTTGCAACTTTCAACTGTTTGGTGTGTGAGCAGTCTTGAGCGATTCGATAGCACTCTTGTGCCGTGCGCGGCTCGCCCCGAATGCTAAACACTCCCCAAGGGGTGGGGAACTTGATCACTTGGTAGAAGCTTGAGGGGACTGCTCGCATGGCGTGTATCCATGGTCATCCTATGATGGCGTTGTAGGCTATTTCCTGGTTCATGATGTGGAAAGTGGTTTCCAGCTCCCCCTGCTAAAATTAGCAATGATACCTCCCCGGAGGTTCGTTCCACTGCATTGTTAAAACCAGTTAGTGTTATGCAACGTGGTATTATCTTATCTTCGAGCCTTATTTGAGCGAGGACTCTTGGATGGATAATACAAGCGCCACTTTCGTCATCAACCATGATCCTCTTAACGTCAGTGTCAGCAATGCATAAAGTTATGACTAAAGCATCATAATAAGGAAAAGAAAAACCGTCGGCATTAGACTTATCAAAGGTGATACTTTCTTCGAAGTCGTCATAGCGTTCGTGGGCGATTGTTCGCTTTAATTTGTGCAAGGTGGTGAATTTTACGTGATTGATTGCCGAATCATCGCCTCCCCCGACGATCATATTAATGATGCACGCTGGCGAAGGTGGCTTTGGCGGCCCCTGAGGCTGTTCCCGCCCTCGTGCGAAATTTATCTTTCCTTTATCACTAAGTAGCTCCCTCATGTATCCTTGGTTCAGCATTCTAACTACCTCCTGCCGTAGCCCTATGCAGTCTTTGGTTTTGTGTCCTCGTTCCTAGTGGAACTCGCACATGACATTTGATTTCCTTGTGGTGGGGTCTGATTTCATTTTCTGCGGCCATTGTACTTTGGTACCTAGCTTCTCCAGTGCGTACACTATTTCTGAGGGAGACACGCAAAAGTTATGGGCAGATAATAAAGGGGGCATACCTCTTTCGTTACGAAGTGGGGCGGCATGTCGCTGCAGTGCTTATGTGTGTCTGGGTGGTGGTGGATACGAGGATCTGGTATAAGGCTAATGCCTTTCTTTGTTGAAACGTTAGGATTGTTCCCGCCGGCCCACGCTGCACCGATCCCTTCTTGATTCTGAGTGTATCGTCGTGAGCCGCTGGGTTGGTCCGTTGAGATCATCCTCATCCGTCCGTACCTCGGCGCAGTAAGCGTTGTGAATTTCCTCCCATGTGGTGGGGGGATACTTCATGAGTCGGCTCAGTAGCTTTTTGGTTGCTCTTAAACCATCTCTGCTCAGCCCGTTTTGGAAGGCTGCTACCGCCATGCCTTCCGATATGTTCGGTAGGCTCATCCTTACTTTGTTGAATCTGGCCAGGAATTCCCTGAGTCCCTTACCTGCGGTTTTGCCGGACGGCAAAGATATCGTTGACCCTGGCCTCTGCTTTCTTTGCTCCTGCATGGGCGGTGGCGAATTTATCCGCCATTTCTTCGAATGTTGATATCGTTCTGGCTGGCAGCTGTGAGTACCACGTTAATGCCCCTCCCGTTAACGTTTCCCCAAACTTTTTTAGCAGTACGGATGGTACTTGTTCCTTTGACAGATTATTACCTTTCACAGTGGTCACATAGTGGACCAGGTGGTCTTCGGGGTCTATCGTCCCGTCATATATTCTTAAGTAAGGCGGCATTTTGAAGGTTTTTGGGATCAGATGAGGTGCAACTTCTTCGTTGGAGGGCTGTTTGACGAATCTTCCCACGTCGCGCTTCGGTAGTAATTTAGGACCGCCGGGAATTTTGTCCACCCTTTCTTGATGCTCTTTCATTTGATCCCAAAGTGCCTTATTTTCACTTTCTATTTCTTCCATTTTCTTTAGGATGGCTGCAAGTGTGCCATCGCTGGTCTGGTCATTGGAGTGGTTGTTGTTTGTTCGTACAGTATTGTGTTCGCTGGTGGTTGCGATATCAGTCATCAATGGGTTCTTAGCGTTGTTTTGGGGCGATTTCTCGAGTAAGCTGCCTAGGGTGTTCATCAGCCACTCTTCCAGTAGTTTCTTGACCACTGGGGGTGGAGTTTCTATGATCACGGACATGGAAGCTCCTTTTTCGTGCAATATCGTCAGATCTTCAGATGGAAAGGGTGAGATTTCTCCCTCTTGAATGCTGCCAGGTGTTGTGCTCAAGATATTTTCTCTACCGGCTTCGTTGAGAGGGCCAATGAGGTTGGTTATGACACCGGCTATTGCTTTCAATCTTGCGTCATTTTCTGTCATTTTTGATCTCGATAGGATGTGAAGGAAGGTGGTTTGTTCTTGAGATTCTAGGTGCAGACTACGATTTCGATTGCCGAAATCCCCACAGATGGTGCCAAATTGTTTGACTCGAAAGTTAATGAATACTTTGCAAGCAAATACAATCAAAAAATAGATCAAAGGTAAATCGTAATCAAATATAATAAGACCTAGAAATGTGTATAATATCTTTGATCACTTTTGATGTATTGAGTGTTCTCGAGAGTAAAAAGGTAGAGAGAGAGAAATAGAGAGAGAGAGCTTGTATTACAAAAAAGTATCTGCCCTTTACAACATTTGGGATCCTCCTTTCTATAACAGGAGGACCTCCTCGAAACAATAAAATAATATAGAAATAGGTCGCGCGTCCTCGAGGGGACGACGAGACTCATGAACGCGCTTTCGACCTGACATTCTGGGGGCGTACCCCTACTACGACCATTGTGTAGTCTTGGGTCGTTGCCACGGCAAGGGGCAGAATTTGATCCTATACATCTTCAAAACGAGTAATAACTATTGAAACTCTTCTAAAGATTGTATAAGGTAAGGTCAAAAAAAATATTTAATTTATTAAAATAATAAGTATTTCGAACTAAATTTATTTGACTAATACACATATTAGTAGACAAGAGGTAGTAAAGTAATAATAAATGTTACCTCAAGACCATCGAAATAAGAAGATTTTGCAATATTAACCTTTTTGGATGTTGTTGATGAGACAAATTCGGCAGATGAAATTGAAGAAAAATTGCCCAATGAAAAATGTTGATAAAAAGTACTGTTAGCTTTTGCTATACAAAGCTTTTACCATGTCCAATAAATTGACATATAATAATAGTAATTACTCGTAACAAATTTAATATAACTTATAATATAAAGTGATAATCTGCTATAATCAAATGTATTAAACTGATGGCGTTTATTTTATTAACGTATATGTTACTCGTAAAATTGTATATTTGAATTTATACGTGGTCTCTAAACAAGTGAATTAATTTGATCCTAAAATATGTAACTGTGATGACCCAAAAGGTCATCACTTGTTTTGAAATTGAATTCTGTGTTCCTAGGCCTTAAAAATCTTTTTTAGCCTCGCCTTAATTTGCGTGCACAGTCCGGGCGTGTAGCCGGAAAGCTTAAATGAGAAAATCCGTAAAAAATAATAAATTTTGACTATAAAATCAATTAATTTGACTTCGTTCAACGTTTGGGGTAAACGGACCCGGACTCGGACCCGTAATTGGACGGTCCCGGAGGGTCCGTGTGACAACCCGCCCCGTCGTCTCATGAGTTACCGCTCCGTTTTTTCCATTTTCTGCTTCTTTCTGCTTCATTACCAGTGTCTTGTGTGATCGAGTCGGTTTGGATTGAGTTTAGAAGGAAATGAGACACTTAGTCTCTTTAAGCAAAGCTTAGTTTGAAAAGTTAATCGAATGTTGACTTATGTGTTAGAGAGCTCGGATATGAATTCCGATGATTCGGTTAGCTTCGGGGGATGATTTGTGACTTAGGAGTGTGATCGTAAGTGATTTTGGAGGTCCGGTACAGAATTTGGCTTGAATTGGCAAAATTAGTATTTTGGTGATTTCCGGTTGATAGGTAAGATTTTGATCCAAGGGTCGGAATGGGATTTCGAGAGTTGCTGTAGCTTCATTATGTGATTTGGATGTGTGTGCAAAATTTCAGGTTATTCAGAGATGGTTTGGTTGGATTTTTGATCAAATGCGTGTTTCGGAAGTTTTACAAGAACTTAGGCTTGAATCCGATGTAATTTGAAGGTTTTGGTGTTGTTTGAGGTGTTTTGATGATTGAAACAAGTTTGAATCAGGTTTTAGGAGGTGTTGGTTCATTTGGTTGAGGTCCTGGGGGCCTCGGGGTGATTCCGGATGGCTAACAGAGTGTTTTGGACTTGTGCAAAGTTGCAGACCCTGCTGCTTCTGGTATTTCCGCTTCTGCGGAATTGGGACCGCAGAAGCGGAGGAGGAAGTCGCAGAAGCGAGAAGGCTGAAGGAAGCCTGGTATCGCAGGTGCGGATTGGAGATCGTATCTGCGGAGTCGCAGATGCGACCATTTGGCCACAGAAGCGGGTTTTTGTCCCTTAGTGAATTTCCGCAAAAACGGAACTTTGGCCACAGAAGCGGTACCGCGGAAGTGGGGTTTTGACTGGGCAGAAGGTATTTAAGTTCATCTTCGCGAATTTTGAAGAGTTTCTCATTTCTAACTTCGGACTTGGAGAATTGTGGGCGATTTTAAAGAGGGATTTCAAGGAGCTTCGATAAGGTATGGATTTTTGGACCCAAAACACTATTCTATGATGTTATTTCATGGATTAGGACTGAAAACTTAAGAAATTAATGGACAAAAATGCTGGTTTAGGGCTTGAACTTAAGAGAGCAAAAATTGGGGATTTGAAGGGTCAATTGAACTCCGATTATTGTATTTTTGATATGTATAAACTCGGGGGGGAGATAAGGAGTCTATTGGTCTGAAAATTTTTGAGTTTCGAAAAGTGGGTCCGGGGCTAGGGTTTTGCTAATTTCGGAATTTTTGATATTTTTTGATTGTTTTCGCTTCGGTTTTGTTCCCTTAGCCTATTATAACGTATTCGTTGTGGTTTTGGTCACATTCGACGCGAGAGGAGGCCGATTTGTGAGGTAAGGGCATAGCAAGCTAGTGTTTTGGCCGGCTTGAGGTGAGTAATAGATATAAATAATGTTCTGAGGGTTTGAAACCCCGGATTTGCACATCGTAGTGCTATATTGAGGTGACTTGCACACCGGATAGCGAGTGTGGGGTAGAGCACTGTTGGGGATTGTGACTTGGTCCGTCCCGATTGATGAATTTACTGTGCATTTGACTGAAATTTACTTGTTATCATCATATTTGGGCTTCGTGCCAACTGTTTGAACCCTTCGGAGATTGCTACTACTGGTTTCTCACCATTTTGATACATTATTTGAATTCAGTCCTACTATTTAATACTATTTTACAAATTCAGCCACTTTTACCCAGATTTGAAAAATTAAATGATATTTCTAATGATGTTTTGGCTGAGAATTGTTATATTATTGTGGCACGAGGGGCTTATGTGATTTTTGGACTGAGTATGGGATCAGGCTGCGCGCCGCGACAGTATTATACTGATATTGATATGAGGCTGAGGGCCTAGTTGATGCCACGAGAGGGCTTGATATTGCGCTTGAGCCGTAAGGGGCCCTTCTCGGAGTTTACACATCCCCATTGAGTGCCATCGAAGATAAATAAATGGATTGAGCTGCACGCCACAATGGGTACTAGAGGGTACCATATTATATGGTGATTATCTTTATATATCTGTCGCTTAATTGCTTATTTACCGTAGCATTTCTACATTTCAATTTCATTGTTTTATTGATCCCATTTTACTTGATTTAGCTGCCGCAGTATAGATTACTTTGTGTTTTTTCATGATTTCTTATTCTCAATCTTTATTTACGTTTATTACTCACTGGGTCGGAGTACTTACATTACTCCCTGCACCTTGCGTGTAGATCCAGGTGTATCTGAGGCTGAGTGAGGATTCTCTGTTGAGCAGCGCATATCCGGGAGCATCGAGGTAGCTGCAATGGCGTCCGCAGCCCTGATCTCTCCCTTCTATCTTGTATTCTATTTCTTATTCCCCAGGCTACTTTGCATTAGGTTGATAAACCTGTATTAGAGGCTCAGACTTGTGACATCGGATCTTTATGGGCTATATAGTAGGTTTTTATTTGGTATTCCGCATGTTAAACTCTTATTTCAGACTTCTAGTATTATGACTTGGTTATTTATCTATGTTAATTGAAAATGAACTGTATAAGGAACTAGGTTAAGGATGTTATTTGGTCGGGCTTGCCTAGCATTGTGTTGGGCGCCGTCACGACGGGGGTTGGGGTCGTGACAAGTTGGTATCAGAGCCTAGGTTACTTGGTCTCGCAAGTTATGAGCCGGTTTAGTAGAGTCTCGCGGATCTGTACGGAGACGTCTGTATTTATCCTTGAGAGGCTGCAAAACCTTTAGGAAAAACTTCATCTTCTTGAAATTCTTGTCGTACGAACTTGTTGATTGGAGTACTAAACTTCTCTTTATTCTATTCTCTCACAGATGGTGAGGACTCGCGCTACCGGACGAGGCAGACGACCCCCAATACCACTCACTGAGGCCACCAGAGGCCGTGGACGCGGTCATGGTCGTGGTCGTGGCAGAGGCAGAAGCAGAGCAGCCGGGGTAACACCCGTTGATCCACCAGTCTCCCCAGCTCAGGATCAGGCTCCAGCTGTGGATACTCCAGCAGCACCTGTTCACGAACCAGCTGTGCCTATCATGATTCCGGGTTTTTAGGAGGCCTTGGCACAGATCTTTTCAGTTTGCACTAGCCTGGCTCAGGCTGTTTCAGCCACCACAGTAGCAGCTACTTCACAGGCCGGGGGCGTCAATCATACCCCCGCTGCTTGCACACCTGAGCAGGTAATGCGGGGATTTCAGATGTCGAGAGTACCTCCAGCTCAGCCGGTTGCACCAGTTTAGGACTTCGTGGTTCCAGCTATGCCAGATGATGAGCAGCGTCGTCTTGAGAGGTTTGGCAGGCTCCAGCCTCCGACATTCAGTGATGCTGAGGGCGAGGATGCCCAGGGTTTTCTTAACAAGTGTCAGCATATGCTCCATACAACAGGGATTCTCGAGTCGAGTGGTGTGGCATTTACCACCTTCCACTTCTCGGGGGATGCTTTTACTTGGTGGGAGGATTTTGAGAGGCGTAGGCCTGTCAGCGCAGCACCCCTTACTTGGCAGCAGTTCTCCCCTCTTTTCCTGGAGAAGTATGTACCTCAGTCCCGCAGAGAGGAGCTGCGTAGGCAGTTTGAGTGGTTGACCCAGGGGATATGACCTTGACTCAGTACGAGATGAGGTTTTCATAGTTGGCCCGTCATACTATTTGGATGATTCCGTCAGATCGTGAGAGGATCAGGAGATTTGTGGATTGCCTTAACTACCATCTCCATATTCTGATGACTAGAGGGAGAGTATTGGGTGCTACATTGAGGAGGTGGTGGATATCACTCGTGAGATCGAGTTAGTTCGCTGTCGAGAGCGAGAGGAGAGGGAGGCCAAAAGGCCTCGTGGATCGGGCAGTTACAGTGGTGCTCATTCGAGGGGCCAGTTCCAACATAGTAGAGGTCGTTCTTTCAGGCCTGCTCAGTCGGCCCGTCCAGAGTATCGTGGGTCATCTTCAGGCCGTGGTCATCATGGATCTTAGCAGGGCCAGCCTTCACTCAGCGCCCTCCCAGCTCAGAGCTCATCTCATGCCCCATCAGCTCAGGGTTCTTCTGCACCGAGTGCATCTACTAGCCACTCCGGTGCGAGGGGTTCCCTTTAGTCCCCATCTCCAACACCGGGTAGTTTTTATGAGTGCAGAGAGTTTGGGCATATGAGGAGTCAATGTCCTCGACTTCGTGGTGGTTAGTCTCAGCAGAGGGATCAGCCCTCGACTTCTGCACCAGTTACTTCGTCACCCGCCCAGCCAGCCAGGGGTGGAGGTCAGGCAGCCAGAGGTCACCCCAGAGGTAGAGGTCGATCAGGCGGTGGCCAGGCACGTTTTTATGCTATTCCAGGCAGGACAGATGCCATTGCTTCGGACGCTGTCATTACAGGTATTGTTTTATTCTGCCACAGAGATGCCTCTGTATTGTTTGATCCCGGTTCCACCTATTCATATGTGTCTTCATATTTTGCTCGTTATTTGGGTATGTCCCAGGAGTCTTTTTCTTTACCTTTTCATGTGTCTACCCTAGTGGGCGATACTGTTGTTGTGGACCGTGTGCACCGGTCATGTGTTGTGATTATTGGGGGTTTGGAGACCCGAGTTGATATATTGCTATTGAGCATGGTGGACTTTGATGTTATTTTGGGCATGGATTGGTTATCTCCGTGTCATGCTATTCTAGACTGTCATGCTAAGACAGTCACTGTGGCTATGCCGGGTGTACCGCGGATTGAGTGGCGTGGTGTGACTGATTATGTTCCGAGTAGATTGATATCTTTCTTGAAGGCCCAGCGTATGGTTGGAAAGGGTTGTCTGTCATATTTAGCCTTTGTGCGGGATGTTGGAGCTGAGAGTCCTAGCATTGATTCTGTTCCAGTTGTGAGGGATTTTCCCGATGTATTTCTTGCAGACCTGCCGGGCATGCCACCGTACAGGGATATTGATTTTGGTATTGATCTGGTGCCGGGCACTCAGCCCATTTCCATTCCTCCATATCGTATGACACCTGCGGAGTTAAAAAGAATTGAAGGAGCAACTTCAGGAACTCCTAGATAAGGGGTTCATTCGGCCGAGTGTCTCACCATGGGGTGCACTGGTTCTGTTTGTGAAGAAGAAGGATGACACAATGAGAATGTGCATTTACTACAGGCAATTGAACAAAGTAACAGTGAAGAACAAGTATCCCTTGCCTCGTATTTATGATTTATTTGACCAACTTCATGGAGCGAGGGTGTTTTCCAAGATTGATCTCCGTTCGGGTTATCACCAGTTGAAGATCAGGGATTCAGATATTGTCGCTTTCAGGACTAGATATGGTCACTATAAGTTTCTTGTCATGTTTTTCGGGCTGACCAATGCCCCAACAACGTTCATGCATTTGATGACTAGTGTATTTCGGCCTTATCTGGATTCGTTCGTTATTGTTTTCATTGATGATATTATGGTGTACTCGCGTAGTCAGGAGGAACACGCGCAACATTTGCGAGTTGTATTGCAGAGATTGATGGAAGAGAAGCTTTATGGAAAGTTCTCCAAGTGTGAGTTTTGGCTCAACTCAGTGGCTTTCTTGGGGCATGTGGTGTCCAGCAAGGGTATTCAATTTGATCCAAAGAAGATAGAGGCAGTTCAGAGTTGGCCTAGCCTGTCCTCAACCACAGAGATTCGTAGCTTCCTTTGTTTGGCGGGTTATTATCGCTGGTTTGTTCAGGGTTTCTCCTCTATTGCACGCCCTTGACCAAGTTGACTCAGAAGGGTGCTCCGTTTGTATGGTTGGATGAGTGCGAGGAGAGCTTTCATAAGCTCAAGACAGCTTTGACCACAGCTCCAGTATTAGTTTTACCATCAGCTTCAGGTTCATATACCGTATATTGTGTTGCTTTACGATTTGTGATTGGCTGTGTATTAATGTAGGAGGGTAGAGTTATTACTTATGCTTCTTGTCAGTTGAAGCCCCATGAGAAGAACTACCCTGTTCATTATTTGGAGTTGGCTGCTATAGTTCATGCATTGAAGATTTGGAGGCACTACTTGTATGGCGTATCTTGTGAGGTATTCACTGATCATCGCAGTCTTCAGCATTTGTTCAAGCAAAAGGAGCTTAATTTGAGGCTGCGGAGGTGGCTAGAGTTGCTTAAGGATTATGATATTTCGATTTTGTAACATCCGGGAAAGGCCAATATAGTGGCCGATGTGTTGAGCTGAAAGGCAGTGAGTATGGGGAGCTTGGCGTACATTCTAGTTGAGGAGAGGCCATTTACAGTTAATGTTCAGGCCTTGGCCAATCGGTTTGTGAGATTAGATATTTCGGAGCCCATTCGGGTATTGGCTTGTATGGTTTCTCGGTCTTCCTTATATGACCACATCAGAGAGCGCCAGTATGATGATCCGCATTTTCTTGTCCTTAAGGATAGGGTTTAGCATGATGATGCCAGAGACGTGACCATTGGTGATGATGGTGTGTTAAGGATGCAGGGCCAAATTTGCATGCCCAATGTGGATGGGCTTCGGGAGTTGATATTTGAGGAGGACCATAGCTCACTGTATTCCATTCATCCGGGTGCCGCGAAGATGTATCAGCATCTTAGACATCACTATTGGTGGCGAGGATGAAGAGAGATATTGTGGAGTTTGTAGCTCGGTGTCTCAATTGTCAGCAGGTGAAATATGAGCATCAGAGACCGGGTGGCTTGCATCTGCAGATGGTTATTCCTGAGTGGAAGTGGGAGAGGATCACTATGGATTTCGTTACCGGACTCCCTCGGACTTTGAAGAAATTTGATGCTATTTGGGTGATTTTTGACAGGCTGGACAAGTTTGCGCACTTCACTCCTATTTGTACTACTTATTCTTTTGAGCAGCTGGCATAGATTTATATTCGGGAGATTGTTCGGTTCCATGGTGTCCCAATTTCCATCATATCAGATCAGGGCACTCAGTTTACCTCTCAATTTTGGCAGACTGTTCTGGGAGAGTTGGGTACTCAAGTACAGTTGAGTACAACCTTTCACCCTCAGACGGACGGGCAGTCCGAGCGCACCATTCAGATACTACAGGATATGCTACGCGCCTGTGTTATTTACTTCGGAGGGTCATGGGATCAGTTTCTATGGCTTGCAGAGTTGGCCTACAACAACAGCTACCAGTTGAGCATTCAGATGGCTCCGTATGAGGCCCTGTATGGGAGGCGGTGTAGATCTCCAGTTGGTTGGTTCGAGCCCGGTGAGGCTAGGCTATTGGGGGCAGATTTGGTCCAAGATGCATTAGAGAAGGTGAAGGTGATTCAGGAGAGACTCCGTACAGCGCAGTCGAGACAAAAGAGTTATGCGGACAGGAAGGTTCGAGATATATCCTAAATGGTTGGTGAGAAGGTCCTGTTGAAGGTTTCACCCACAAAGGGTGTTATGAGATTCGGAAAGAAGGGGAAGTTGAGTCCGCGGTTCATTGGGCCTTTTGAGGTAATTTGAAGGATTGGGGAGGTGGCTTATGAGCTTGCCTTGCCACCCAGCCTGTCGAGTGTGCATCCAGTTATTCATGTTTCTATTCTCTTGAAATATATTGGAGACCCGTCCCATTTTCTGGATTTCAGTACGGTTCAGTTGGAGGGTGATTTGACTTATGATGTAGAGCCAACAGCCATTTTGGATCGTCAGGTTCAAAAGTTGAGGTCAAAGGATGTTGCTTCAGTGAAGGTGCAGTGGAGAGGTCGGCCCGCGGAGGAGGCTACCTGGGAGACCAAGCGGGAGATCCGGAGCAGATACCTTCACCTATTTGAGGCTTCAGGTATGTTTCTCGACTCGCTCGAGGACGAGCGTTTGTTTAAGTTGGGGAGGATGTGACGACCTGACCCGTTGTCTCATGAGTTACCACTTTGGTTCCCTCATTTTTTGCTTCTTTATGCTTCATTACAGGTGTCTTGTGTGATCGAGTCGGTTTGGATTGATTTTAGAAGAAAATGAGATACTTAGTCTCTTTAAGGAAGGCTTAGTTTGAAAAAGTCAACCGAATGTTGACTTATGTGTTAGAGGGCCCGGATATGAATTCCGATGATTTGGTTAGCATTGGGGGATGATTTGTGAATTAGGAGTGTGATCAGAAGTAATTTTGGAGGTCCGGTGTAGAATTAGGCTTGAATTGGCGAAGTTAGTATTTTGGCGATTTTCGGTTGATAGGTGAGATTTTTATTCGAGGGTCGGAACGGGTTTCCTAGAGTTGCTATAGCTTCATAATGTGATTTGGATGTGTGCGCAAAATTTTAGGTCATTCGGAGGTGGTTTGGTTGGGTTTTTGATTAAATGCGTGTTTCGGAAGTTTTAGAAGAACTTAGGCTTGAATCCGATATAATTTGAATTTTTTGGTGTTGTTTGAGGTGTTTTGATGATTGGAACAAGTTTGAATGAGGTTTTTGGAGGTGTTGGTGCTTTTAGTTGAGGTACCGGGGGCCTCGGGGTGATTTCGGATGGCTAACGGAGAGTTTTGGACTTCTGCAAAGTTGTAGACCCTGCTACTTCTGGTATTTCTGCTTCCGCGGAAATGGTACCGCAAAAGCGGTATTGCAGGAGCAGATGAGGAAGTCGCAGAAGCGAGAAGGCTGAAGGAAGCCTGGTATCACAAGTGCGAATTGGGGACCGCGTCTGCAGAGTCGCAAATGCGACCATTTGGCCGCAGAAGCGACCATTTGGCCGCAGAAGCGGGTTTTTGTCCCTTAGTGAATTTCTGCAGAAGCGGAACTTTGGCCGCAGAAGCGGTACGGCTGAAGCGGGGTTTTGACTGCAGAAGCGGTTTCGACTAGGCAGAAGGTATTTAAGTTCATCTTCGCGAATTTTGAAGGGTTTCTCATTTCTAACTTCGGACTTGGAGAATTGTGGGCGATTTTGAAGAGGGATTTCGAGGAGCTTCGATAAGGTATGGATTTTTGGACCCAAAACACGATTCTATGGTGCTATTTCATGGATTAGGACTGAAAACTTAAGAAATTAATGGACAAAAATGGTGGTTTAGGGCTTGAACTTAAGAGAGCAAAAATTAGGGATTTGAAGGGTCTATTGAACTCCAATTCTTGTGTTTTTGATATGTATAAACTCGGGGGGAGATAAGGAGTCTATTGATGTGAAAATTTCAGAGCTTCTAGAAGTGGGCCCGGGGCTCAGGTTTTGCTAGTTTCGGGATTTTTGATATTTTTCGATTATTTTCGCTTGGGTTTTGTTCCCTTAGCCTATTGTAACGTATTCGTTGTGGTTTTGGTCAGATTCGACGCGCGAGGAGGACGATTTGAGAGGCAAGGGCATAGCGAGCTAGATTTTTGGCCGGCTTGAGGTGAGTAATAGATGTAAATGATGTCTTGAGGGTTTGAAACCCCGGATTTGCACATCGTAGTGCTATATTGAGGTGACTTGCACGCCGGATAGCGAGCGTGAGGTAGAGAACCGTTGGGGATTGTGACTTGGTCCGTCCCGATTGATGAATTTACTGCGCATTTGACTGAAATTTACTTGTTATCATCATATTTGGGTTTCATGTCAACTATTTGAACCCTTCGGGGATTGCTACTATTGGTTTCTCACCATTTTGGCATATTATTTGAACTCAGTCCTACTATTTAATACTATTTTACAAATTCAGCCACTTTTACCCAGATTTTAAAAATTAAATGATATTTCTAATGATGTTTTGGCCGAGAATTGTTATATTATTGTGGCCCGAGGGGCTTATGTGATTTCTGGACTGAGTATGGAATCGGGCTGTGCGCCGCAGCAGTATTATACTGATATTGATATGAGGCCGAGGGCCTAGTTGATGCCATGAGATGGCTTGATATTGCGCTTGGGCCGTAAGGGGCCCCTCCCGGAATCTGCACACCCCCAGTGAGTACCGTCGACGATAAATAAATGGATCAGGCTGCACGCCGCAGCGGGTACTAGAGGGTACCATATTATTTGCTGATTATCTTTATATATCTGTCGCTTAATTTCTTATTTGTCGTAGCATTTCTACATTTCCATTTCATTGTTTTATTGATCCCATTTTACTTGATTTAACTGTCGCAGTATGGATTACTTTGTGTTTTTCCATGATTTCTTATTCTCAGTCTTTATTTATGTTTATTACTCACTGGGTCGGAGTACTCACATTACTCCATGCACCTTGCGTGCAGATCCAGGTACATCTGAGGCTGAGTGAGGATTCTCTGTTGAACAGCACATATCCAGGAGCATCGAGGTAGCTGCAATGGCGTCCACAGCCCTGATCTCTCCCTTCTATCTTTTATTCTATTTCTTATTCCCTAGACTACTATGCATTAGGTTGATAAACCTGTATTAGAGGCTCAGACTTGTGACACCGGATCCTTATGGGCTATGTAGTAGGTTTTTATTTGATATTCCGCATGTTAAACTCTTATTTCAAACTTCTAGTATTATGACATGGTTATTTATCTAAGTTAATTAAAAATGAACTGTATAAGGAATTGGGTTAAGGATGTTATTTTGTCGGGCTTGCCTAGCATTGTGTTGGGCACCATCACGACCGGGGTTGGGGTCGTGACAGTCCGTAGGAAAATATGGGACTTGGGTGTATGCCCGGAATCGTATTCCGAGGTCCCAAGCCCGAGAAATGAATTTTTTAAAGAAAATTATTTTCTGAAATTGTTTAAAGGAATTTGATTAGAACATGATGGTATCGGGCCCTTATTTTGGTTCTGGCGCCCGGTACAGGTCTTATGTATGATTTAAGATGATTCTAAGGAATTTTGTGAAAAACGGATGTCATTTGACGTGATTCGGACCTAAATTGCAAAAATTGATGTTTTAAGAAGTTTTAGGAAATTCTTTGATTTTGAGGTTTAATTCATTGTTATTGAGGTTATTTTGGCGATTTGATCGCACCGATAAGTTTGTATGATGTCATTGAGTTAGTACGCATGTTTGGTTAGGAGCCCCGAGGGCTCGGGTGTGTTTAAGAAGGTTTTGGACTTAGGGAAAATTGTAGGTTTTCAGCTGTTTGTATTCTGATGTGTCCTTCTTCGCGTTCGCGGGAGGACACTCGCGAACGAGATGTGTTAATTTTTGCTGAAGGAAATTCCTTCTATGCGAATGTGTAAACCAGGTCGCGAACGCAAGATACCGTGGGGTCATCCCTTCGCGAATGCGGTCCTATCCACGCGAACGCGAAGGTTAATTGAGCCTGGCCAGGGGTGGGGCACATGTCCTATGCGAATGCGATCCATTGCACGCGAATGCGACACTCGAGGAGTTTCTTCTCCACAAACGCGAGCCGTCTTTCGTGAACATGAAGGCCTTACCCATCGCGAACGCGATGGGACTGTCGCGAACGCATGAGAATTTTTGCCCAGTTATTTTAAAAGACCAAAAACAGTAGCATTACGAGATTTTCACAAAAAACTCATAACTTATTTATCTAAACAACAAATTAGGTGATTTTTGAAAGAGGATTTCACCACCAATTCACAGGTATGTAATCTTAGACTCATTTTCTTCAATTTCCATTAACACCCATTAGATTTCTAGGCTCAAATCATGTGATTAAGGGTAGACAATTAGGGATTTGGGTAGAGTTAGGACTTTTTGATTATTTGCAATTTAGACCTCGTTTTGGGGTCGAATTTTGGAACTAATTATATATTTGGGGTCGTGGGTGAATGGGTGATCGTGTATTGGTCCGAACCTCGTGTTTTGACCAAGCGGACCTGGGGACAATTTTTGGATTTTTGGGAATAATGATTTGAAAGTTATAATTAAGTATTGGAATAGGATTGTTTAGTATTTATTGAAGTTATTCAGTCGATTATGTATAGATACAATTGATTTAGAGCCGAATTCGAAAGGAAGGGCGGTATTTGACGATTGAGTTGGCCGTGGAAGTTCGAGGTAAGTGTTCGGTCTAACCTTAGCTTGAGGGATTAGGAGTTGTGTCCTATTTGCTATTTGCTTCTTGTTGATTACGAAGTACAGGCATGGTAATGAGTATCTATACGTTGGTGTCGAGCATTGTCGTGAGTCTTAAATTGTGAAATTTTATGTTCTTAAATGATACTATGAATGATTTAATTGATGACTCTCGATATTGAGCAAGGATTGAGTTTTTTTTCATGGAAAGTACTTATGATTGGGTATTGATGTTTTCTGAGATGAGTAGAAGTTGAGTTAATATTGGATATAGCTGATTCTCCCTTGCCGGGACGTGTTAAGTTTTACTGTTGAATCCCTTGCCGGGATAGACTAGTTATTGATGATCCTTTGCCGGGATACTTGGTATCCTTTGTCGGGATACTTGGTATGGTTGTTGTTGATATATATATATATATATATTCTTGTTGATTACGACGTATAGGCATGTCGATGAGTATCTATACGTTGGTGTCGAGCATTGTCGTGAGTTTTAAATTGCAAATTTTTATGTTCTTAAATGATACTACGAATGCTTTAATTGATGGCTCTCGATATTGAGAAAGGATTGAGTTTTTTTTCATGGAAAGTACTTATGATTGGGTATTGGTGTTATCTGAGATGAGTAGAAGTTGAGTTAATATTGGATATAGCTGATTCTCCCTTGTCGGGACGTGTTAAGTTTTACTGTTGAATCCCTTGCCGGGATAGACTAGTTATTGATGATCCTTTGCCGGGATACTTGGTATGGTTGTTGTTGAGATATATATATATATATATATATATATATATATATATATACACACACACACACACACACACACACACATATATATGGATCAACAATACTATATATGGATCGGGTTGCGCGCCGCAACAAATATTAAATATGGATCGGGTTGCGCGCCGCCACAAATATTAAATATGGATCGGGTTGCACACCGCAACAATACTATATATTGGATTGGGTTGCACGCCACAACAAATGTTATAATGGATTGGGTTGCACGCCGCAACAGTGTTAAATGTTATATTGGATCAGGTTGCGCGCCGCAACATTATTATTATTGTTTGGTTGTAGATTCTGAGCTGTTCTTTCATATCTCTGGCTGTAGATTATTATTGTTTGGTTGTAGATTATTATTGTTTGGTTGTAGATACTGAATCTTCCCGACTGACGGGATCTATCACAGGGGGTGGTCATAGTGCAGACAAGAGATCCCGTTAGTCAGGCAGATTCAGTGGTGCCTCGTCTGGAGGCAGGGATTTGTATGGTAGAGGCCATCCTCCTAGGCCTTTTCAGTCAACACTTCAGGTTTCTCACGGTCTCAGGTGGTCGTGGTTCTTACATGCAGTATTCTAATCAGTAGCCCTACAGTGCACCACCAGCTCCTATCAATGCACCGCCGCTCCAGCGTTTTGGGGGTGGTCATTCAGGTTGCCAGGGTCAGTGTCAGTTTCCTTAGCCGCAGCACTCGGGTGTATGCTATGAGTCTGGTAAGTATGGTCATATCAGGAGGGCTTGTCCGAAGTTGGTGGGTACTCAGTCGCAGCAGCAGACTTCCCGTGCTATGGGTGAGGCACCAGGTGTTCCACAGCCCGCCCAGCCAGCTAGAGGTGGGGGTAGAGGTGCTAGAGGTGGAGGTGGATATGCTAGAGGTGGAGCTCAGACTGCTAGAGGTGGAGGCCAGCCAGCTGCAGGCCGTCCTATAGAGGTAGACCAGGGTGGTAGGGCCCAAACCTGATGTTATGCTCTTCCAGCCAGGCCCGAGGCTGAGGCTTCAGATGCGATTATTACAGGTACCGTTCTGGTCTGTGGCAGAGATGCTTCAGTTTTATTTAATCCAGGGTCTACCTACTCCTATGTGTCATCTTATTTTGCACTGTATTTGGTCATGCCTAGTGATTCCCTGAGTGTCCCTGTATATGTGTCTACACCGGTCAGTGATTCTATTATCGTAGATCAAGTCCATCGTTCTTGTATTGTGGTGATTGGAGGTCTTGAGACTCGTGTAGATTTGTTGCTTCTGGACATGGTTGATTTTGATGTTATATTAGGGATGGAATGGTTATCACCTTACCACGCTGTCTTGGATTGTCATGCCAAGACTGTGACCATAGCCTTACGGGGTTTGCCTCGTTTAGAGTGGAGAGGGACTCCTTGTCATTCTACTCGTAGTGTTATCTCTTATGTGAAGGCTCGGCGTATGGTCGAGAAGGGGTGTTTGGCCTATTTGGCTTATGTTCGCGATTCTAGTGCCGAGGTCCCTTCTATTGATTCTATGCCCATTGTTTGGGAGTTTCCTGAGGTATTTCCTTTAGACCTGCCGGGTATGATACCTGATAGGGATATTGACTTTTGCATTGATTTGGCTCCGAGCACTCAGCCCATTTCCATCCTGCCATATCTATGGCCCCGCTTGAGTTGAAAGAGTTAACAGAGCAGTTGAAAGACTTTCTTGAGAAGGGTTTCATTAGATCCAGTGTTTTGCCTTGGGGTGCGCCAGTATTGTTTGTTAAGAAGAAGGATGGGTCAATGAGAATGTGTATTGAGTATCGGAAATTGAACAAGGTTACAATCTAGAATAAGTATCCCCTGCCGAGGTTGATGATTTGTTCGATCAGCTTCAGGGTGCCAAGGTATTTTCAAAGATTGACTTGAGATCTGGCTACCATCAGTTGAGTATTAGGGCATCCGATGTTCCTAAGACAGCTTTCGCACTTGGTACGGGCATTATGAGTTCTTAGTGATGTCATTTGGGTTGACAAATGCCCCAGCAACCTTTATGGATTTGATGAACCGAGTGTTCAGGCCTTATTTGGATTCGTTCGTGATGGTCTTCATTGATGATATATTGATATATTCCCCCAGCCAGGAGAAGCACGAGCAGCACCTTAGAGTGGTTCTTCGGATTCTGAGTGATAGTCAGCTATATGCTAAGTTTTCGAAGTGTGAGTTATGGTTGAGTTTAGTTGCATTTCTGGGTCATGTTGTATCATGTCACGACCCCAGTTCGCCCTCCGTGAACTGTCGTGATGACACCTAGTCCCTACGACTAGATAAGCCTAACAAGTGCGGAAAAACAATCGAAAACTTGTGGAAATTATAAATTAAAACCAAGATTTAACAAAATGGAAACGAAATGTAAAGTGCCACTCGGCACATAAACACAATATCTCAAACTTCTACAATACTATCCCAAAATCCGGAAACTCACGGGAACACAAGCTGAGAGAAATATAGTAAAATGTTCTAACTCCGGAATGTGTACATCAACAGTATGATAGAAGGGCTAATACTACAAGATAGAATAAAAATGGAGACTCTTCGGTTTGCAGACATGGTAGATGTATGTCGAAGTCTCCAAAAGCTCTCCCTGCCTCAAGGACGGTAGGCCTGTGCAGCAGTACTTGGATCTGCAGATGAAAAAAATGCACAGAAAGGGCATGAGTACACCAAAACGGTACTAAGTAAGTGCCAAGCCTAACCTTGGTTGGGTAGTGACGAGGAAGGTCAAGGCCATACTGAGGTTCAATAAGAAACATGTTTAATTGTGTGAAATAACAGTGTAATTAAATAACACAAGATATAAAGGACAACAACAAGTATTACAAAGGCAAGTAAAACACAGTAAAAGACATAACTCAATCCCGAGATAACAATCGGGGATCTCCGAGGATACCGTCCTGGAGTCCCCAAATATAAATACCATATCCAGTGGATCTCCCGGGTGCAGTACCGTAGTCCAACTCATAAATGTGCAGGTGGATCTCCCGGAATGCAATTCCGTAGGCCCAAAGTAAACATACAGGGGAGCTCCAGGGATACCGTCACGTAGTCCCAAAATAAAGTGCAGGGGGATCTCCCAGAATACCGCCCCGTAGTCCCAAAGTAAATACAAAGCAACAACAAAAATTCCATCCAATCAATTTCATATCAAAGTGAAGCAGGTAACCCTAATCTAGCATGCTTCACGTAGTGCAATTAAGGCAGTTAAGATAGATAGAGCAATTTAGACAAGTAGACATGTTCCTCTAAGCTACAGCCGGTTTAATATCCAAACAGTGTAAGCAAGGAAAGGAGGAACACAATTCAAGGCTATCTTTAAAGAAAAACCAGATTTCCAACAATTAGCACAAGTACGCGCTCGTCACTTCATGTACGAGGCATTTAAATTACCACAATATAAATCCTAAGGGGAAAAGTCCCCCACACAAAGTTAGACAATCCACTTACCTCGAACCGACTCAAATCAACTAGAAACGACGCTCTTACCACGAGTATCCGATTCCAAATGGCCCAAATCTATTCAATTCCATTTCATAATGTAAATAATACTTCAAGAAGCCGAATTTATGATTAAGTTCTAAGCTAATAAGCAAAATTATGTAAAATGACCAAAATGCCCCTCGGGCCCACATCTCTGAATCGATTAAAATTTATATTTCTAGAAACCTCGCACTCTCACGAGTCTAACCATACCAAAATTGTCAAAATCACATAACATTTTGACCTTCAAATCCGTGATTCTATCCGAGAGGGTTTTCTAAACTTTTCCAACAAAATTCACGGATTAAATGCCAAAACTAGTAATAGATTCGAGTAGTCTAACCAAAATTAAGTTAAGAACACTTACCCCATTGTTCTCTCTGAAAATCTCTCAAAATATTGCCTCATCCGAGCTCCAAATCATCAAAAATGGAAAATCAGAACTTGAAATAATCTGCCTACCAATTTTCGCACCTGCAGTTACTGTTCACCGCAGGTGCAATTACTATTCACCGTAGGTGCGGTACTGTTCACCGCAGATGCGATACTGTTCACCGCAGATATGGTTACTATTCACCATAGGTGCGGTCACTGTTCACCACAGGTGCTGTTACTGCTCACCGCAGGTGCGGTCACTGTTCACCGTAGGTGCAATTACTATTCACCGCAGGTGCGATTACTGTTCACCGCAGAAGCAAAAAATGCAGAAGCAAAAATTTCAGTAGCTTTCTCCAAGTCCGAATTGATCCGTTAACCTTCCGAAACACACTCGAGGCCCCCAGGACCTCAACCAAACATGCTAACCAATCCTAAAACATCATTCAAACTTGTACCAATCTTCAAAATACTTCAAACAACATCAACACACCTATTTTTCATCGAATTCAAGCCTAAGAATTTCAAAAACTCTAAAAATACGCTTTCTATCGAAAAGTCTATCAAACCTCATCCGAATGACATGAAATTTTGCACCCACGTCACATTCAACACTACGGAGCTACTCCAACTTCCAAAATTTCATTCCGACCCTCGGATCAAATCTCGCTATCGAACCGGAAACTTCCAATATTCAACTTTCGGCATTTCAAGCCTAAATTAGCTACGGACCTCCAAAACACAATCTGACCACGCCCTTAAACCCGAAATCACCTAACAGAGCTAACAGAACCATCGAATTTCCATTCCAAGGCCATCTTCACACCGTTCTAACTACGGTCGATTTTCAAACACTTAAGCTCTCTTTTAGGGACTAGGTGTCCCAAAACTCTCCGAAACTCAAAACCGAACATCCCGACAAATCAAAATAGCAGAAATAAACTTGGAGGAAGCAGTTAATAGGGGATCGTGACATAAATTCCAAAAATAATCGGTCGGGTCGTTGCATCCTCTCACACTTAAACATTCGTTCATCCTCGAACGAGCACAAAAACATACCTGAATTAGTGAAAAGATGAGGGTACTGGCTGCGCATATCCTGCTCAGTCTCCCAGGTCACCTCCTCGACCGGCTGACCCCGCCACTGAACCTTCACAAACGCAATGTTCTTTGACCTCATCTTCCTGACTTGCCTATCCAATATTGCCACTGGCTCCTCAACATAAGATAGATCCTTCTCCAACTGGACTGAGCTGAAATCCAACACGTGCGACGGATCACCGTGATACCTTCGGAGCATCAAAATATGAAATACCGGATGAACCCCTGCTAGGCTGGGAGGTTAGGAAAGCTCATAGGCAACCTCCCCAACTCGCCTCAATATCTCAAAAGAGCCAATAAACCTCAGACTCAACTTCCCTTTCTTCCCAAATCTCATAATGCCTTTCATAGGCAAAACCCGAAGCAGAACCCGCTCTCCAACCATGTAAGAAACATCATGAACTTTCCGGTCCGTGTAACTCTTCTATCTAGACTGTGCTGTATGAAGTCTATCCTGAATCACCTTGACTCTCTCCAAAGCATCCTGAACCAAATCTATTCCCAATAATCTGTCCTCACCGGGCTCGAACCAACCCATCGGAGATCTACATCGCCTACAATATAAGGCCTCGTACGGTGCCATCTGGATGCTGGACTGATAGCTGTTGTCATAGGCAAACTTCGCCAATGGAAAGAACAGATCCCAAGAACCTCCAAACTCAATCACACACGCATGGAGCATATCCTCAAGAATCTGAATAGTGCGCTTGGATTGCCCGTCCGTCTGAGGGTGAAATGTTGTGCTCAACTCCACTCGAGTACCCAACTCCTGCTGTACGGCTCTCCAGAACTGTGATGTGAACTGAGTACCTCTGTCTCAAATAATAGAAACTGGAATACCGTGCAGACAGACAATCTCCCAGATATAAATCTCTGCCAACCGCTCCGAGGAATAGGTAGAACACACAGGGATAAAATGCGTGGACTTGGTTAGTCGATCCACAATTACCCAAATAGCATCAAACTTCTTCAAAGTCCGTGGGAGCCCAGATATGAAGTCCATGGTGATCCGCCCATACTTCCATTCCGAAATCTCTATCTGCTGAAGCAATCCACCTGGTCTTTGGTGCTCATACTTCACCTGCTGACAATTAAGGCACCAAGCTACAAACCCAACTATATCCTTCTTCATCTGCCTCCACCAGTAGTGCTGCCTCAAATCCTGATACATCTTCGCGGGACCTCGATGAATGGAATACCGCGAACTATGGTCCTCATCTAGAATCAACTCCTGAAGCCCATCAACATTAGGTACACAGACCCAACCCTGCATCCTCAATACTCCATCCTTGCCAATGGTCACATCTCTGGCATCACCATGCTGAACCTTGTCCTTGAGGACAAGCAAATGAAGTTCATCATACTGCTGCTCCCTGATACGATCAAATAAAGAAGGCCGAGAGACCATACAAGCTAGAACTCGGTTGGGCTCCAAAAGATCCAATCTCACAAATTGGCTGGCTAGGGCCTGAATGTCCATCTCCATATGCCTCTCTGCTGCTGGTAAATAAGCCAAACTTCCCAAACTCTTTGCCCAACAGCTCAAAGCATCGGCCACCACATTGGCCTTCCCCGGGTGATACAAGACAGTGATGTCATAATCCTTCAGCAACTCTAGCCATCTCCTCTGATGCAAATTAAGGTCCTTTTGCTTGAACAGATGCTGCAAACTCCGTTGATCAGTATATATCTCACAAGGCACACCGTAAAAGTAATGATGCCAGATCTTCAAGGCATGAACAATGGCAGCTAACTCAAGATCATGGACATGATAATTGTTCTCATGTATCTTCAACTATTTGGACGCGTAGGCAATCACCCTATCGTCCTGCATCAATATTGCTCCAAGGCCAATTCTCAAGGCATCATAATAGACAGTATAAGACCTCAAACCTATAGGCAATATCAAAACTAGGGCTGTAGTCAAAACTATCTTGAGCATCTGAAAGCTCGCCTCACACTCCTTTTTCCATTGAAATGGAGCACCCTTCTGGGTCAATCTAGTCATAGGGGCTGCAATCGATGAAAACCCCTCCACAAAACGACGGTAGTAGCCCGCCAAGCCAACGAAACTGTGAATCTTTGTAGCTGAGTATGGTCTGGGCTAACTCTGCATTGCCTCTACCTTCTTCATATCCACCCGAATACCCTCACTCGATACCACGTGGCCCAAGAATGCCACAGAATCCAACCAAAACTTATATTTTGAAAACTTTGCATATAATTTCTTTTCCATCAGAGTCTGAAGCACTGTCCTTATGTGCTGCTCATGATCTTCCCGACTCCAGGAATATACCAGAATATCATCAATAAAGATAATGATAAAAGAGTCAAGATATGGCCGGAATAAACTATGCATCAAATGCATAAAAGCTGCTGGGGTATTGGTCAGCCCAAATGACATAACAAGGAACTTGTAATGACCATACCGAGTCCTGAAGGTAGTCTTCGGGATATCTGGATCCCGAATCTTCAATTGATGGTAACCTGAGCGCAAATCGATCTTATAAAACATATGTGCACCCTGAAGCTGATCAAACAGATCATCAATATGAGGCAAAGGATAACGGTTCTTCACTGTAACTTTGTTCAACTGGCGATAATCAATACACATGCGCATAGAACCATCTTTCTTCTTCGCAAATAACACAAGAGCACCCCAAGGCGATACACTGGGCCGAATAAAACCCTTATCAAGTAATTCCTACAATTGATCCTTCATATCCTTCAACTCAGGAGGAACCATACAATACGGAGGGATAAAGATGGGCCGAGCGCCCGACAACAGATCAATGCCAAAATCAATGTCCCTGTTGGCTGGCATGCCACGAAGATCAGCTGGAAACACATCTGAGAAATCCCGTACTACTGGGACTGAATCAACAGAAAGAGTATCCATACTGGCATCTCTCACATAAGCTAAGTATGCATCACAATCTTTCTCAACCATACGCTGAGCTTTAAGGAAAGAAATAACTCTACTAGGAGTGTGACCTAAGGCACCCCTCCACTCAATACGTAGTACACCTGGCATGGCCAGCGTCACGGTTTTGGCGTGACAATCAAAAATAGCATAATGGGGCGACAACCAATCCATGCCTAAAATAATATCAAAATCAACCATACTGAGCAATAATAAGTCGGCTTTGGTCTCAAAACCACCAAGAATAACCAAACATGACTGGTAAACACGGTCCAAAACAAGAGAATATCCCACAGGAGTAGAAACATAAAATGGGGAACTCAAAGAATCCCGAGGTATCCCCAAATACAGAGCAAAATAAGAAGACACATAAGAGTAAGTGGAGCCTGGATCGAATAAAAACAATGCATCTCTGTGACAAACCAAGATAGTACCTGTGATGACAGAATCGGAGGCAGCGGCCTCAGTACGGCCTGGAAGAGCATAATATTTGGCCTGGCCTCCACCTCGAGGGCGACCTCTACCTCCCCGACCTCCACCTTTGGCTGGCTGGGCCAGTGGAGTAGCAACTGGTGCTGGGACCATAGCCTGAGAGCTCTGTAGGGTTTGCTGTGGCTGAGGAGTCTGCGAAGGTGCACCCCTCCTAAGTATGGGCCAATCTCTCACCATATGCCGTGTGTCACTACACTCAAAACAAGCTCTAGGAGGACGTGGCAGCTGTGACTGGCTCGGGCCAGGTCTGCTAGACTGACCATTGGAAGCACCCCGTGCAGGAGGCGCACTAGAGACTGGAGGTGCATAATAAGGCTCCTGAGGCCTAGGTGGAGCTAAAATACCAATGGTTGCTGGAAGAGATGAATGAACGGGGTGACCCATATGACCCTTACCATGATGACCTACCGCTGGGGCACGGGCACTAGAAAAATGGCCCGACTCTCAAGACCTCTTGGCCTCCCTCTCCTCCCTGTCTTAGCATGCATACCCTCAATCCTCCTAGCAATGCTCACCACCTGCTGATAAGACACATCTGTCTCTAACTCATGCGCCATACTTCATCTGATGCTGGGAATAAGCCCCTCAATGAGCCAGTGAACCTTCTTGCGTACCGTAGAAACCAGAGTTCGGGCATGTCTAGCCAAGTCAATGTAACATCTGTGAGCACGTGATTTTTGCCTTAAAGCAAATTATTCCAAAAGTTTCAAATAATTGATTTCTTTATTATTTTATAATTTTGGTGAATTTTGTTGAATTTTGTGTTAATTGGTTGCATGATAATTCATATTAAAAATACAAAAATATGCATTTGCCTTAGAAATTTAATTTCACATTTTGGTATTAATTAGGTATTAATTTGTTTTAGAATAAAAATTAAAAAAAATCACAAAAAATAGTTTCTTTGCACTTTCAATTGTTAACTGTTGCCTTTATCTTTTAAGTAGAATTTTAAGTAATTTTAAAAGTTGAATAGCTTAATCTCGAATTATACTAAGTATTGGTTTTAATTTTTACATTTTATAAAATCAGAAAATGCAAGATAAAAAATATAAAAAATGATAATATAAAATGGAAATGAAATACAAAAGAAAGTGATCAGGCCATCAGACTTGGGCTAAATTGAGCCCAAAAACCCTTCAAAATACCCCAGGCCCAAACAAATTAACCTCAGCCCAAATGTTGAACTCTGCCCGGTCCAGCCTCAGTATCTTCAAACGACGACGTTTCGTCGTGATCAAATCTGGGCCATCCATCGAAATTGATCCAATGGCCATTGGTTAATACGCATATTACATAAAATTATCTAAAAATTTGTATAACCCTAACAAAATAACCCTTCTTCCTCGTAATATTGGTCTCAGACGCCCCGTCGTCATCCCGCCTTATTCCGCTGTGCTCCGCAATCGGAAATCGCCTCACGGCAGCGGCCGGCGTCTTTTTCAGTCCAAGTTAACACCAAAGGCTCCTCTTTTCTTCCTCTTTCTAACCTTGCCCTTGACTTCCTTTAAATCCTAGCCTAGTTCCTCGAACAGTGTTGTTTTTCTACGCCGGAACCCTACCACCGGCGAACACCACCTACGCCAATGACCACCAGAAAAACACCATAGCTTTCCCATGAACCCCTCTTCTCATTCCCACCTTTAATTTCTTTCAAATTTTGCCAGAAACCCTCGAATCTTGATTTTCAATTTTTCCGGCCAAGTCACTACCTCGCCCAAACTCACCCAAAATAACACCTAAACACCGCCTGAACCTCCTCTACCCAACCCCCATACTTGTTTGCTTCAAACCTGCCTGGAACCCCTCAAATATCCATTTAGAGGCATTCAGCCTGTTTGCATATAGCTGATTGGGTTAAATAAGGGTTAATAATTCTGAGGGGAGGATGGGGGCATTTTGGGCATATAACGTAGGCTAATAGTAATTACAGCATAGTTAAAGGGTAGTTTGGGCATTGAAAAAGGGTAGTTTAACTAGATTTGGTAATTTTTGAAATGTGGTAAGGGTAGTGTAGGAATTGTAATGGGTATAGAACCTTCTAGAAGGGACTTTAGTGTAGATTTCAGCAAAAAAGAAGTGCTTACTTGTAGTACAACTCAGAAATAGGGGGTAAAAAATATAAATAAAATAGGTATTAAAGAGTAAAATAAAAATCTGGCCATACCCTAAATTTGCCTATAAATAGGCATTCATTTGCCTTTTTTCAGAAGTTTTGAATCTCCATATTTTCCCTCCTAGCTTCCTTTTCACATCTTAGATCAGATTTTCGAAATTCAAAAGATAAAAACTCCAAAAATAATTCAAACATCAGTAAAAATCCAAAATATCACTGTTACATTAGAATTAGCACTTTGAATGGAAAGTTAACTAGTAGAAAGGTTGATCTGAGTTCATTTTCTGGTGTTTTCAAATCTGAAGTGTTTTGTTGGCTTGAGAATTCAGCTCTGATTTTAAACTGATCCGGTTGATGTGTAATAAATATGTTGATTTGCTGTTGCTGCTACTCATTTGCTTCAGCTGATTTCTATTTTGGTTGTGATTTGAAATCCAGGTACATTTCCTCGACTACTTCATGTAGATCTCACTTGAAAAATAAGAACTGGAAATTGCACTCAAAACCCTGTGCTCTAGATGCTACATGAAGTAGTAGATAGTTTAGTTTAAATTGCTTAAGTCTATTATTCGTTGTAATTGAACATTTATGGACTGTTAATTGAGATTCTAGCATCGATTTTTACCTCTTAGCTATTTGGTAATTAGTTTGAAAATTCTATAGTTGATAATTGATTAAATTTACTAATTCAGGATGAGTTCAGTTTTAAGTGTGCATGTTTATGTATAAAATCAGTAATTGATTCGTTACTTTTGCTTGTACGAAATTTTAACTGAAGCAGGTTCACAACACTTTATTTTTTTTAATTCATGATCCATTAGAACAGGGACTTAATTGTTAGCTGAAAATTAATCATGGTTAGAACTAATTCAAAAACAATTGGCATATCACAGAATACGAAATAAATCGTCTGTCTAATTTAAATTCATTTTGCTCATGATTGGAAACTGTAGTCTAGCCCTAGTTAGTTAGCTTAGCATTTCTGAGAAGTTACATCATTGAATGCAGAAAACAATTGGAATAGGAAATGAATATGATGAGCATTAGCATGTTAGCAAATAAATTGGAAATCAATGCAAAAGGGACCATACGTGTTAAGTCTCACACAGTTACAGAGTTCATTTTAAAATTGGTCACAGCTTGAGTGTTGATAATGTGTCCGTAAGTAACCAAAATAGTCAATTTGACCCATTAAATCTGATATTTTGAAGTAGTTTAGTAAATTGTGATAAGTGTTTAATTTTGTTAACTGATACGTTTGAGAATTATAAAGTTAAATCGCCCTTTTGTTGAGATTCAATACTTTGTGCAATACTCTAAATGGGCTGCTACCAACTGGGCCTCATGCGGGAGGCCCAATCTCTAGATTCTATAACCTGTGTAATCCCTAATGGCCCAGCCTCTCATAGGGCATGGTTGAACGAATTCCAGGCCCAAAAATAAATATGAAAAGTTACTGAAGTCAACATTTCTTTAGAACAAAAATTACATCAGGAAAGATATGGAATTAGCTCATGAATATAAAAATTGGGTTTCGAATTAGGTAGCGGGTTCAAGCTAAAAGGGGTTTTTCCTTTTGTTTGAATTCGGACTTGAATTCGAGGCTCAAATTTATATTTATGAATTAATTGACCTTTAGAGACAAATAATATAAATAGGAATTTTTAGTTACTTTAGGTTGGCCTTTTAATAATAAAAATGAGACGAGCCTCGCCAAATCAAATACACAATTGCAGGGCCCTCATTAATCACTTAATAAAAATATTTAGAAATTCGGGACGGGCCTTTTAGCAAATTTTACGGTCTACCCAAAAGATAACAATATGTTAGTCTCTTTAGACTCGATTTTAACAAAATTACCTTCCTAAATACGGGTGTACATTTCATACGAACCAAATCCAAATCCAAAAATATTGAATAAAAATGTGTCGAGGATCCGGGTGCATTTCATGTGACGTGATCCAAAAATACGTTCTTAAACGACGTTCATTTTCTTAAATAAAATAATTGACAAAAGCGGTAAATAACTTTAAAATTGCACTGCAGGTTTAACATGTATAAAAATCAAAATTTAGCCAAATATAGCAGTTGAGCGACCGTGCTAGAACCACGGAACTCGGGAGTGCCTAACCCCTTCTCCCGGGTTAACAGAATTCCTTACCCGAATTTTTGGTTCGCAACTGTTAAACAGAGTCAAACCCTTTCCTCAATTCGAGATTCAAACCGGTGACTTGGGATACCATAAATTTCCCAAGTGGCGACTCTGAATCTCTTAATAAACGAATCCCGTTTCGATTATTCTTTAATTGGAAAAACTCCTTTTATTATACTCCTTCACGGGGTGTAGTAAAGCCGGAAAAAGGAGGTGTGACAGCTCTGGCGACTCTGCTGGGGAATAAGAACCCAGAACTTCGGTTCAGGGTTCAAGAATTCGAGCTCAGTTAAATTGTTATATTTGGCTTTATTTGATTTTGATACATGTACCATGCCTTACGTGCTAAATGTTTTACCGCTTTAATATTTGTTGAATTGTATATAAACTATCGCGAATCCCTCCCTCTTTTTGAGTCTTCTACATCATGGAGAAGGGTGCACTTCATGTAGCTTCTCTTCTATTAGAGTCTTTTTCCCAATTTAGAACGAGGTTTGGATAAGTTGCAAAGCCGGCGGAGCTTCTGCATCCTCGGTATGCTGCCTCCCCCTCGGCCCGAGTTGTCCGCTCGAGTAAGCCAGGTCTAGACCAATAAACCTAGGGTTTAAACCTAGAAGAACAATAAACTCATGCCGGATCCCTAGTAGGACGCTTATTTGCATCACGTGCATTTTGACTTAGGGGACTCAACACAGGGGTTGGGTCCGTCTAGGACAGGTGACCCGAATTGAAATGACCATCCTGATGCATATTACGTGCTACTTGCATTTATTTGCTCGGCTCCGCATGTTGATCGGCTTGTATACAATGAGTGAAAAATTGTGAAAATAGCAGTGTTAGGACTAAGGAAGGATAACCATTTATTGTGAAAAAAACCAATACCCCAAATAGTACTAAAATGCTGCCGAATTTTTGAAAAAAAAATGAAAAAAATTAGAATTAAAATAAAAAGAGAAAATATTTGAAAAATAGAAAGAAAATTGTTGGTCAAAAATAGTTTTGATTTTGGCCAATCGTCCCGAACTACGCTGGTTTGATTCTCGCCGGATGTGAGATACGTAGGCAACCCTCATCGGGTCCAACCACCCCTTTTGCAAAAATAGCCAAAAAATGTCAAGTTTTAATTTTCATTAAGTCAGGTGATGCCATTCTTGTTTAAAATAAGTCGAATGTCCCTCAAAAGGACGCCGGAAGGCCGTTTTTGCAAGAACAGCCACCCTGAGTCATTTTAAAAAAATAATAATTTGCGGGCACAATCTTAAAATCTCCCTCACGGAAGTCCTGAAAGGCCGTATCCACAAAATCAAGTTTTGTCTTCTCAACCAAAATTTACAAAAAAATAACCACTTTTAAGCCATTACATGGCCAGTTTGTGTTGCAATTGACATTAAAACTTTCTCAGTCTTGCGTAGGCCTGCGGCGATGCTGAGTGATGCCCCACGAGCCCTAGGATGTGAAATTTTGATGTATCTTTAATCATCGAGTGTGTAGCTTCTTAAACAAAAATTTTGCAAAAATAGCCATTTTTCCCTTTAATCATTAAACAAATGTGCAGGATGAATTCAAACGACATCGAAACCTTCTCAGTCCTGAGCGAGATACCCTTTAAGCTCCATATGTGGTGGGACGACTTAGGAGATGGAAGTAAAGAATCAGTGGTAAAAATTCTGGGCGGCCTTGTGGGACTTATGAACATAAAATCGAGAAAGGATATTGTTTAAGCATTGATACCGTTCTGGGATCCAACTCGAAATGTCTTCAGATTATCTGATTGTGAACTCACACCGACATTGGAAGAGATAGCAGGGTATGCAGGACTTAATGGAAACATGCGAAATAGATATCTCTTATCACCAAGACCGGTCACACTCCATAGATTCTTAGATTTGCTGAATATCAGTCGGGATGTCCAAGACCCGTGTCTAGTGGAAGGGTGTTGTACTTTGCATTTTCTCTATCATCGATATGGCAACCCAAGGGGCTTCGAAGAACCTAACACCGGCCTGAAACACGCTGGAAACAAAGACAAATGGGAGGCTCGGCGAGGGTTAGCATTTATGGTGGCTTTTCTAGGAATTGTGATTTGCCCAAGGAAAGACGGAAATATAGACCTTGGGCTAGTAGGAATGATGGATGTAGGTATGAAGAAACCTACTAGCACGGTGGTTTCCTTGATCGTAGCAGAGATATATCGGGCTCTAACCAAGTGTCGGGAAGGCGAGAAATTCTTTCAGGGGTGTAATCTCTTATTGCAAATGTGGATTCAGGAGCATCTATGCCACCGCACAGGGTACATGAATTTTGGTTTGACCGGACTTAGTTGCATCAATGAATTTGAAACCCGGGTCACAAGCATTAGATTTCCCGAAGGTGTTGAGGCTTGGTCATCATGTTTGAGATCGTTGAGTGCGGATAAGGTTGAGTCGGCTTATGGGTGGTTTCCCACTACTGAAGTTGTCTACACTTCAGCAGAAGTCCCCTATATTCTTCTAATGGGTATTCAGAGCATACAACCTTACGCCCCTTACAGGGTCCTGCGACAATTTGGGAGGTTCCAAACAGTGCATAATGATGAGGATTTGAGTGAACAAATTATTGAGTTGGGTCCTAAAGCTACTTTCCCCGAAGGAAGAATAAGAAAGATATGGAATGAGAGTCGGTTTCTGCAACCTGACACCATGATAGAGGATCGGGCAATGGGTGAAGTGGACCCCAAATATTTGACATGGTTCAATAAAAGGTTTCAAATTCCTGGGAGACCCGCTAAGAGACCCCATGTACAGCAGTTTACTAACAGAGCCCAAGTCCAATGGGATTGGTTGGCAAAAGAGAAAGAATACCGAGCTAAAATTGGGGCGTTGGAGCAACAAGTGCGGGACCTTCAATTTGAGAAAAGTGTGCAAATTGCGGCTGATGAAAGGGAGAAAAAGAAATTGGCCCAGGAAAATAAAGCTCTTAAGGAACGGATTCAACAAATGAAAATCGATGCTAGCAATCGAGAAAGAAGCGTGTCTGATTAAAGATTGATCAAGGGTTGAAAAAGCAAGTCTCGGATTGCCAAGAAGAGTTAGAAAAATCCGAAAGGAACATGGCAAGACTTCGAGCACACTAGGCCAAGAAAACTGAGGAAAGAGCGCAGTATGTGCAACAGATAAAAAGAGTCTATGAAGGGACCATTGCCAACATGAGAAGAAAAGCAAATGCTTGGGAAGAAAAGGCGACCCGATTAGACAAAGACTTTCAGGCTGAAAGGGACCGTTGTTATGAGATGATTGCTGAAATGCAAAAGGAAATAAAATTGCTACAAGACCTTCACCTCCAGGATTCTCGAGTACTTGAAGTCCGTACCCGACAGATAAGCCGACTTCTCCAGGAAAAGGGTCAAATCAGGGAAAGGATTCGGAGCATTGCACGCTATATTGTTAAAAGGTACCAGGATGGGGAAAAGATGGGTTATGCCACTTTCTCTGCAGCAGTGATGATATTTATACGACAAGTTATGAATGATTTGGAGCAATTACAAAGGGGTCTTGCGAGCAGGCCCGCGACGATGCCGAATGATGCCCCGCGGGCCTCAGGGTTTGAAGCTTTGATGTACTCCTAAAAATAGTCAAGTCTTGAGTCTGTATCTTTTGATTTTGGAAATAAAAAATAAAAGTCTAGTAGTGATGTAATCAGTTGTCATTAATGAAAATTTGAAAATTCCCAAAAATTGTGTTTTATTTTCTTGCTTTTAATCTTATATTAATTGGCAAAACTCCACTTGATCTGATTCAGGCACGGTTGCGATATATAGGCAATTTTCATAGGAACCAACCATAGCCATATGAAAAATACAAAAATGCAGTAGGAATAAAAAGCCAAAAGAAGAGTAGGAAAAAATATAATAAAAGAAAAGCGGAAGAGGAAAAGAAAGAAAAGAAAAAAAACAAAAGAGGGAAAAGCCACACCAAAAGGAAATGGCAAAGCAAAGAAAAAGGCAAGAATAAAAGAAAGAAGCCACAATTGAGAATAAATTAGTCGGGATGATGCACGCGGCCGAGCAAATGCATATTAGAAACCGATAATTGCCTAAGTGCATCCATGCTCCAAATGTGCGGTTCTTCGTCTGTTAATGCCCTAACCACTAATAATGTTGTTGTTGTTGATGAGTCTAGATAGGTAGTTTAGCTAACTGGCATTCTGGCAACTCATCCATATAATACCCGCTCCAAAGACATGTCAAAAATGGTCAGCCAAGAGATCGAAGCAACTGTTGTTGACCCGGCTAGGGAGGAAGAAGTGGTAGATGTCAATGCTATGAAAGAGGAGATGTATAAGCTGAAACAACAGATGGCCGAAATGTACCAGGACTGGGCAAAAGGACATCCCCTGCCAACTTATCCTGCCAATCCTGCCTATATCCCACCACCAGTTCAATCACAAGATCCTCCCACCGTGAATTCTTCTCTGGCCTACCCTACCTACCAGCCATACTATGCAACTACTTCCCAAACACCACCACCTCCACCACCAAAGCAAATCTCATGCCCTCCACCACCAGTTTCTCCTGTGTACGTGGCTCCTCCGCCTGCCATGTTACACAAATCTTCGAGCGAACCCTTGTTCCACACTCAGGAAAACCACTATTACCCACCCGAGCCTACTTTCAAACCTTATGAACCATACTCTTATACTCCTCTTATTGATATATCATCTGAAGAAGAAAAGCCTCCTAAAAACCCCGAGCAGGAGGAGATGATACGTAAGGTGAAAAGCTTGGAACAATCATTTCGAAATATGCAAGGTCTAGGAGGATAGGTGAGTGTCGCTTATAAAGACCTGTGCTTGTTTCCAGAAGTCCAACTGCCTGCGGGTTTCAAGTTACCAAAGTTTGATCTTTATGATGGACACGGCAACCCCGTTGCCCATCTGAGAGGGTTTTGTAGCAAAATGAGAGGTGCTGGAGGAAAAGATGAATTGTTATTGGCGTACTTTAGCCAAAGTCTCAGTAGTGCGGCTCTAGAGTGGTATACAAGACAAGATCATGCCGGATGGTACACATGGGATGACCTAGCTCAAGCATTTGCAAACCACTTTCAGTATAACCTTGAAATTGTCCCCGATCGTCTCTCTTTGACCAAGATTGAGAAGAAACCTGGAGAAAGCTTTAGAGAATATGGATTTCGGTGGAGGGAGCAAGCCGCGAGGGTCGATCCTCCGATGAAAGAAGGAGAAATGGCGGATTATTTTCTGCAAGCTTTAGGGCCTACTTATTACGGTCATCTAGTGTCAGCGGTGGGGAAAACTTTTAATGAAGTAGTAAAAATGGGAAGCATGGTAGAATAAGGTTTGAAATCTAACAAGATTATGAGTTACTTCGCAATAAAAGCAATCCAGACTGGCACTGGAGGGGTATTCGGAAAGAAGAAAAAGGAAAATGTAACAGTGGTGGAGTCGAGAGCATGGTCCAGGGGTCCTTCACCATATTATCACCAGCCTCGCCCACATCACCAAACCTAACCACATACTCCATATGGCCCACCACAACACTACTATCCACCTCCCATTCCTCACTTCTCAGTTCATCACACCCAAACTTATCCTCAACCTCAGGCATCCTGGCGTGCACTCACTCCCCAAAATACCTACCATACCCAAAATGCATACCCACCTCCAAGAACCTACAGAAATCCCAGTGGAACCGGTTTCCGACCAAACCTTGCTGCCAAGAATGATAGATTGCAAAAGAAGAAGACTTTCACTCCGCTAGGAGAATCTTATACCAGCTTGTTCCATAGATTAAGACAGCTAGGCATGCTGAACCCAATTGAACCAAAATACCAAACCCTCCCCCAAGGAACCTGGATCATTCAGTAAACTATGAATATTGCTCAGGAGCGCCAGGACATGACACGGAGAAGTGCTGGCATATGAAAACTATCATTCAAGAACTTATTGATACACGGAGAATAAAAGTGCAGGCTCCGGAGACTCCCAACATCACGCAAAACCCATTACCAACTCATCATGAGACTCACATGATTGAGTTATTGCAGAAGGGAGAATACAAGAAGCCACCGCAAACTGTGATGATGATCAAGGCAAGTGCGAATAAAGCAAATGAGAAATTGATTGGTGGGAAGGCATTGGCCGCAGTAGAATAGACAGTCAGTAAACCAGTGATGATAGTGAAGCCAGAACCTGTTAAAGTGACAATACCAGGAGCAGTTGTTAAGCCTGTGTTGGTTGTAAAGGGCGCCCGCACAGAACCGGTCATCATTAAACCGGTGACTCAGTTGCCTATGGTTAGTGAAAAGGCTGTCCCATGGAATTATGAGCGGGTGACTGTGAGGTACAGAGGAAAAGAAGTTAAAGATGAATTGTGCGAAACTCATGGGTTGACTAGATCAGGGAGGTGCTTTGCCCCTAAAGAATTGAGAAAAGATAAAGCAGCTAAAGACAATCCGACACCGGTAAAGAGAGCTGTTACTAAAGAAGAAGTTGAAGAATTTTTGAAAAAGATGAAGGCACAAGACTATTCAATTGTGGAATAATTGAGGAAAACCCCAGCGCAAATCTCATTACTGTCTCTATTGATCCATTCAGATGAACATCGCCGGGCGCTGATAAAGATTCTAAACGAAGCCCATGTGCCAGATAAGATTACTGTGAATCATATTGAGAAGATTGCAAATAAAATTTTTGAGGTTAACAGAGTAACATTTTCTGATGACGAGTTGCCACTGGAAGAAATAGAGCATAATAGAGCCCTTTACCTCACAGTGAAGTGTAAAGATTTTGTGGTGACTCGGGTTTTAATTGATAATGGGTCTAGTGCAAACATTTTCCCTCTCTCCACCCTAGAAAATTTGAAAGTTGACAGTGAAAGAATACATAAAAATAGTATATGTGTACGTGGATTTGATGGCGGAGGGAAGGATACAGTGGGAGATATTGTATTGGAGCTAACAATAGGACCTGTTGAATTCACTATGGAGTTTCAAGTACTTGATGTAGCTGTTTCCTACAACCTCTTATTGGGTCGGCCCTAGATTCACGCCGCAAAGGCAGTGCCGTCGACTTTGCATCAGATGGTCAAATTTGAATGGGATCGACAGGAGATTGTGGTCCATGGGGAAGACAATTCTTGCAATGCCATTACACCTTTTGAGGAAGCTGAAGATGATAAAGGTCCGTGGGTGTACCAAGTTTTAGACACAGTGCCAGTTGCTAAAATCCCAGAAGGGGAGTGTGTTCCTATGCCCAAGGTAGGTTCCGCATCTATCATGGTGGTAACGGAGATGATAAGGAATGGATTTTTGCCCGGAATAGGTTTGGGAGCTTCATTACAGGGGATCATACAGCCTGTGTCTCTTCCTGGAAATATAGACACTTTCGGGTTAGGTTTCAAACCCACTGCTGCTGACATAAGGAGAGCCAAAAAGATAAAGAAGAGAGTGTGGACCCTTCCAAAACCTATCCCTCGCCTTTCCCGTTCTTTTGTCCGG
>MU741069.1:0-21715 GCA_026770625.1 Nicotiana glauca | reverse complement strand
GTAAGGCGAAAGTGAGTTTTTCAGATGCGCAAATGAAAGAAGTCTGTGGTTGAAAGGTGTTGGAAACATGGCAAAACAAGCGAGGTTTGGGTTTTGGCGACAGTTGGGTCGTGAAAGTATGAAACAGCAAAAGTGGCAATTGACAGTTGATTGGTTGGACAGACTAGGCTGGTTAATCCAAAATGCATGGCATGATCAATGGAACCGGTTTTTGCACTCAGATAAGTCCTTCTTTTTCTCTTCATTACAAATCATCCGTTTTCAGAGTCTTTCTATTCTTAACCTTCGAGGTCATTGCATTTCATTCTCTTGAAGTCTGTCTATAAGACATTTCAGTGTCAGTACTATTCAAAAGAAGGATGTCAAAGCTAACTACCAACTTCCCAGTTGTATGGCACAACGAGATTAGGACATATCAAAAGAAAGTGAAGCATGATGGACTAGTGAAAATCCCATCAGTGGAATAATCAGACAATTGTAAGGGAGAAGAAAAGTTTCACAAGAAGGGGACAGAAACACCAAAACAGTAATACGAGGTAAAACATTTGGGTCAACAAATTCAGAGGATCGAAAGTCAGCCGGGAAGTCGAGGCATTTCAAGGCAAGTCCAAAGAAGCAAGTCAGAGCAGAGTCGAAAACAGGAGCATGGCCAACAAGAATGCCAGCAGCTAACCACTATTTTATATTAATAAATCTTTCTTTGATTAAAACAAGGGCAAACAATTTTCGTCGTAAGCAGGAGCCCACCCGGATAACAAGGGAATACTCTCCAAATTAGCAAACAAGAGCCCACCCGAAGAACAAGGGAATATTTTTAATGCGGCAATCAGGAGCCCACTTGGAAAATAAGGGAATATATTTCAAGCGCAGCAGTCAGGCACCCACCTGAAAAAAAGGGAATTATAATGCAAGTTTTATCTTTCAAGTTTAATATTTGGTAACACAACGCGCCCAGTTATCAAACTGGGGCAGAAAATTTTCTTTGTTTTGTATGTTTGTTGCAAGCAGGAGCCCACCTGAAGAATAATGGAATATCTTTCAAAATTAGCAATCAAGAGCCCACCTGGAGAACAAGGGAATATCTTTTCAAAACTCAGCAAGCAGGAGCTCACCTGAAGAATAAGGGAATATCTTTCAAATTCAGCAAGCAGGAGCCCACCTGGAGAACAAGGGAATCCATTTCAAGTTTCAGCAGTCAGGCACCCACCTGGAAAACAAGGGAAGTACAATCCAAATCTTAGCATTTAATTTTAATATCCGATAACTATTGACTGGGCAGAAAATTTTCTTGGTTTGTCTATTGTTGTTGCAATCAGGAGCCCACATGGAGAACAAGGGAATACCTTTTCAAGCATCGCAAGCAGGAGCCCACCTGGAGAATAAGGGAATACCTTTTCAAGCATCGCAAGCAGGAGCCCACCTGGAGAACAAGGGAATATCTTTCAAGCATTGCAAGCAGGAGCCCACCTGAAAAATAGACACATATTTTAATTGTAGTAATCAAGTATCATCAAGAGGAATGGCAAAGCATCGCCAAGGCAACAACAAGAATTCCATTGGAGGAACACAAGATACAAGTTCAAGGCAACACAAGAGAAAGTTCGAAGGCATAGATAGGATTTCTTGTAACTCATAGATCATAGCTTAGGCTAGCTTCTTTTTATCTTGACACGGTGCAATAAGGAGGTCAACGAGCAGTAACAGCAGCAACAGTAGTGAAATCACAGCTCCTGGTAGTCCCAGCTACCAGACATTCCTGAACTACACTGACCTGATTCCTGTTTAGCCCGGGATATGTAGGCAACCTCTGAAGCAGGGCGCGGTCAACTCTTTCAAAATGCTTCACACGGAATATGCGAACGGGCAAAAATCGCTCATTTTCGCTCACTTGTCTTTGCACGAAAACTCTTCGTGTTTTCGGGCAAAGAGGGGCAACTATGAGCACGTGATTTTTGCCTTAAAGCAAATTATTCCAAAAGTTTCAAATAATTGATTTCTTTATTATTTTATAATTTTGGTGAATTTTGTTGAATTTCGTGTTAATTGGTTGCATGATAATTCATATTAAAAATACAAAAAATATGCATTTGCATTAGAAATTTAATTTTACATTTTGGTGTTAATTAGGTATTAATTTGATTTAGAATAAAAATTAAAGAAAATCACAAAAAATAGTTTCTTTGCACTTTAAATTGTTAACTGTTGCCTTTATCTTTTAAGTAGAATTTTAAGTAATTTTAGAAGTTGAATAGCTTAATCTCGAATTATACTAAGTATTGGTTTTAATTTTACATTTTATAAAATCAGAAAATGCAAGATAAAAAAAATATAAAAAATGAAAATATAAAATGGAAATGAAATGCAAAACAAAGTGATCAGGCCATCAGACTTGGGCTAAATTGAGCCCAAAAACACTTCAAAATACCCCAGGCCCAAACAAATTAACCTCAGCCCAAATGTTGAACTCTGCCTGGTCCAGCCTCAGTATCTTCAAACGACGACGTTTCGTCGTGATCAAATCTGGGCCATCCGTCGAAATTGATCCAACGGCCATTGGTTAATACGCATATTACATAAAATTATCTAAAAATTGGTATAAACCTAACAAAATAACCCTTCTTTCTCGTAATATTGGTCTCAGATGCCCCGTCGTCATCCCACCTTATTCCGCAGTGCTCCGCCGCCGGAAATCGCCTCACGGAGGCGGCCGACGTCTTTTTCAGTCCAAATTAACAACAACGGCTCATCTTTTCTTCCTCTTTCTAACCTTGCCCTCGACTTCCTTCAAATCCTATCCTAGTTCTTTGAATAGTGTTGTTTTTCTCCGCCGGAACCCTACCGCCGGCGAACACCACCTATACCAATGACCACCAGAAAAACACCATAGCTTCCCCATGAACCCCTCTTCTCATTCCCACCTTTAATTTCTTTCAAATCTTGTCGAAAGCCCTCGAATCTTGATTTTTAATTTTTCCGGCCAAGTCACTACCTCGCCCAAACTCACCCAAAATAACACCCAAACACCGCCTGAACCTCCTCTACCCAACCCCATACTTGTTTGCTTCAAACCTGCCTGGAACCCCTCAAATATCCATTTAAAATTTTCTGGCCAAGAACCCTAATACAAAAATCCTTATGATTTCGGACAGTAAAATCCCTAATCATATGTTTTCTTTTGAAAATACGCGATTAGGGATGTTACGCGTCAGGAATCTTGGAAGGATTCAGATGATTTGGCTGGCCGGAGTTCCTGTTTCAGTAAGTCATTTTTTTCATTTTTTTTAGTTTCGATTAGTTCAATTCTTGTTTTCTTTTTTATTAAGTGTAGTTCTAATTTTTGATTTGCTTGTGTGGTAATTCTGTCAATTACATTAATTAATAATGCATGCTTCTGTGAGTTATTAGTTTAATTTCATTCTGATTGTTTAGTTTGTTTTTGTCTTGTTTATTTTTAGTCAGTCAATTCATTAGTTGTAATTCAGGTTTAATTAGCAACCGATTGGATTTCTGGTTTTCCTCTGATGATAATAGTCTGCTTGTAGTTTGATTAGGGATTAGTTAAGGTCTTAGTAATTGATTTCATGTTAGTTGTTATTTTAGTGGTTGATTGATTAATCGTTGGTTTGGTAATATTGAATTTTAGAGGAATTTAGCCTGTTTGGATATAACTGAATGGGTTAAATAGTGGCTAGTAATTCTGAGGGGAGGATGGGGGCATTTTAGGCATATAACATAGGCTAATAGTAATTACAACATAGTTAAAGGGTAGTTTGGGCATTGAAAAAGGGTAGTTTAATTAGATTTGATAATTTTTTGAAATGAGGTAAGGGTAGTATAGGAATTGTAATGGGTATAGAACCTTCTAGAATAGACTTTAGTATAGATTTCAGCAAAAAAGAAGTGCTTACTTGTAGTACAAGTCAGAAATAGGGGGTAAAAAATAGAAATAAAATAGGGATTAAAGAGTAAAATAAAAATCTGAAGCCATACTCTAAATTTGCCTATAAATAGGCATTCATTTGCCTTGTTTCAGAAGTTTTGAATCTCCATATTTTCCCTCCTAGCTTCCTTTTCAGATCTTAGATCAGATTTTCGAAATTCAAAAGATAAAAACTCCAAAAACAATTCAAACATCAGTAAAAATCCAAAATATCACTGTTACATTAGAATTAGCACTTTGAATGAAAAGTTAACTAGTAGAAAGGTTGACCTAAGTTCATTTTCTGGTGTTTTCAAATCTGAGGTGTTTTGTTGGCTTGAGAATTCAGCTCTGATTTTAAACTGATCCGGTTGATGTGTAATAAATATGTTGATTTGCTGTTGCTGCTACTCATTTGCTTCAGCTGATTTCTATTTTGGTTGTGATTTGAAATCCAGGTACATTTCCTCGATTACTTCATGTAGATCTCACTTGAAAAATGAGAACTAGAAATTACACTCAAAACCCTGTGCTCTAGATGCTATATGAAGCAGTAGATAGTTTAGTTTAAATTGCTTAAGTCTATTATTCGTTGTAATTGAACATTTATGGACTGTTAATTGAGATTCTAGCATCGATTTTTACCTCTTAGCTATTTGGTAATTAGTTTGAAAATTCTATAGCTGATAATTGATTAAATTTACTGATTCAGGATGAGTTTAGTTTTAGGTGTGCATGTTTATGTATAAAATCAGTAATTGATTCGTTACTTTTGCTTGTACGAAATTTGAACTGAAGCAGGTTCACAACACTTTATTTTTTTTAATTCATGATCCATTAGAACAGGGACTTAATTGTTAGCTGAAAATTAATCATGGTTAGAACTAATTCGAAAACAATTGGCATATCACAGAATGCGAAATAAATCGCCTGTCTAATTTAAATTCATTTTGCTGATGATTGGAAACTGTAGTCTAGCCCTAGTTAGTTAGCTTAGCATTTCTGAGAAGTTACATCATTGAATGCAGAAAACAATTGGAATAGTAAATGAATATGATGAGCATTAGCATGTTAGCAAATAAATCGAAAATCAATGCAAAAGGGCCCATATGTGTTAAATCTCACACAGTTACAAAGTTCATTTTAAAATTGGTCACTGCTTGAGTGTTGATAATGTGTCCATAAGTAACCAATATAGTCAATTTGACCCATTAAATCTGATATTTTGAAGTAGTTTAGTAAATTGTGGTAAGTGTTTAATTTTGTTAACTGATACGTTTGAGAATTATGAAGTTAAATTGCCCTTTTGTTGAGATTCAATACTTTTTGCAACACTCTAAATGGGCTGCTACCAACTGGGCCTCATGCGGGGGGCCCAATCTCTAAATTCTATAACCTATGTAATCCTTAATGGCCTAGCCTCTCATAGGGCATGGTTGAACAAATTCTAGGCCCAAAAATAAATATGAAAAGTTACTGAAGTCAATGTTTCTTTAGAACAAAAATTACATCAGGAAAGATAGGAAATTAGCTCATGAATATAAAAATTGGATTTCGAATTAGGTAGCGGGTTCAAGCTAAAAGGGGTTTTCCCTTTTGTTTGAATTCGGACTTGAATTTGAGGCTCGAATTTATATTTATGAATTAATTGACCTTTAGAGACAAATAATATAAATAGGAAATTTTAGTTACTTTAGGTTGGCCTTTTAATAATGAAAATGAGACGAACCTCGCCAAATCAAATACACAATTGCAGGGCCCTCATTAATCACTTAATAAAAATACTTAGAAATTTGGGACGGGCCGTTTAGCAAATTTCACGGCCTACCCAAAAGATAACAATACGTTAGTCTCTTTAGACGCGATTTTAACAAAATTACCTTCCTAAATACGGGTGTACATTTCATGCGACCCAAATCCAAATCCGAAAATGTTGAACAAAAATATGTCGAGTATCCGGGTGCATTTCATGTGACGTGATCCAAAAACACGTTCTTAAACGACGTTCATTTTCTTAAATAAAATAATTGACAAAAGCGGTAAATAACTTTAAAATTGCACTGTAGGTTTAACATGTATAAAAATTAAAATTTAGCCAAATATAGCAGTTGAGCGACCGTGCTAAAACCACGAAACTCGAGAGTGCCTAACCCCTTCTCCCGGGTTAACAGAATTCCTTACCCGAATTTTTGGTTCGTGACTGTTAAACAGAGTCAAACCCTTTCCTTGATTGGGGATTCAAACCGGTGACTTGGGACACCATAAATTTCCCAAGTGGCGACTCTGAATCTCTTAATAAACGAATCCCGTTTCGATTGTCCTTTAATTGAAAAAACTTCTTTTATGATACTCCTTCGCGGGGTGTAGTAAAGCCGGAAAAAGGAGGTGTGACAACGGACAGCATACTCCGAGACAGTCATAGTACCCTAGCGCGAATGCTCCAACTTCGCGCGCCAGGCATCCCTAAGACTCTGGGGGACATCCCTAAAAAGCTCATATCTGAAAACTGAGCCCAAGTTAGGGAAACTGCCTCATCTGGACTTTCTAACTCATAAGCACGCCACCACTAGTAGGCGGCTCCTCGAAGCTGGAAAGTAGTGAAGGAAACCCCACTCGATCTTGATATGCCCATAGTGCGGAGAATACGGTAGCACTCCGCCAGAAATCCCAAGGCATCCTCTGATGCTAACCCACTGAATATCGAAGATCATACTTCTTGAACCTCTCAAGTCTCTGCTACTCATCCTATGAAGCCGCTGCCCTCTCCTCGGGCTGAACTGGTACTGCAGGCAGCGCAGGTATAACCTCAGGGACCTACTCAACATGCACTCACTGCTCAGGAGTGCGGGCTGCATGAGTCTGTACTCCTCCCCCGACCTGGGATGTGGTTGCAGCAAGGGGAAGTAACCTTGCCTGAGCCAAAGTGGTGTACATACTCATAAACGGTTCCAAAGTCTCCTGGAGTGATGGAGTAGTAATGGCAGACGTATCGGGTGTCAGGACTCTGGCTGGTACTACTGGTGGTACCTCGGCGGCAGCTCGCGCGGTTGCTCTAGCTGCACACTAGCGCGTCCTCGGCCTCTACCCCGGCCCCGGCCTCTTACGGCTGCAGTAGGGAGCGCGGGTGCCTGATCCTCTTAGGTAGTGCATGCCCTCACCATCTATGAGAGAATAGAAAGACAGGAGTTTAGTTGTGATGTAAAAAATCTCACACGACAAGGAAATCAAATGAAGTGGAATTTTCCTAATAGTTATATAGCCTCTCGTAGATAAGTACAGACGTCTCCGTATCGATCAGTGAGACTCAAATAAATTGTCCTGTGTTCCGTGACTCCTATGAATTTAGAGCTCTGATACTAACTTGTCACGACCCCTGTTTACCTTCCGTGAACTCTCGTAATGTCACCTAGTCCCTACAACTAGGTAAGCCTAACAAGTGCGGAAAAATAATCGAAACCTTGCAGAAATTATAAGTAAAAACTAAGATTTAACAAAATGGAAATGAAATGTAAAATACCACTCGGCACATACAACACGATATCACAAACTTCTACAATATTATCCCAAAATTTGGAAACTCATGGGAACACAAGCTGAGAGAAATATAGTAAAATGCTCTAACTCCGGAATGTCTGCATCAACAGTATGATAGAAGGGCTAATAATATAGGATAGAATAAAGATGGAGACTCTTCGGTCTGCGGACGTGGCAGATGTACCTCAAAGTCTCCAAAAGCTCTCCCTACCTCAAGGATGGTAGGCCTGTGCAGCAGTACTTAGACCTGCACATGAAAAACATGCACATAAAGGGCATGAGTACACCACAACGGTACTCAGTAAGTGCCAAGCCTAACCTCGGTTGGGTAGTGATGAGGAAGGTTAGGGCCCTACTGAGGTTAAATAAGAAACATATTTAATAGTTTGAAATGACAGTGTAATTAAATAACACAAGATATAAAGGACAACAAAAACTATTACAAAGAAAAGTAAAACACAGTAAAAGACATAACTCAATCCCGAGATAACAACTGAGGATCTCCCAGGATACCGTCCTGTAGTCCCCAAATATAAATACCATGTCCAGTGGATCTCCCGGGTGCAGTCTCGTAGTCCGACTCATAACTGTGCAAGGGGATTTCCCGGAATGCAATTCCGTATTCCTAAAGTAAACATACAGGGGAGCTCCCAAGATACCATCCCGTAGTCCCAAAATAAAGTGCAGGAGGATCTCCCAGAATACCGTTCCGTAGTCCCAAAGTAAATACACAGCAACAACAAGAATTCAATCCAATCAATATCATATCAAAGTGAAGAAGGTAACCCTAACCTATCATGATTCACGTAGTACAATTAAGGCAGTTAAGACAGATAGAGCAATTTAGACAAGTAGACATGTTCCTCTAAGCTGCAGCAGGTTTAATATCCAAACAGTGTAAGCAAGGAAAGGATGAACACAATTCAAGGCTATTTTTAAAGAAAAACCGGATTTCCAACAATTAGCACAAGTACGCGCTCGTCACCTCACGTACGAGATATTTCAATTACCACAATATAAATCCTAAGGGGAAAAGTCCCCTACACAAGGTTAGACAAGCCACTTACCGCGAACTGGCTCAAATCATCTAGAAACCACGCTCTTACCACGAGTATCCGACTCCAAATGGCCCAAATCTATTCAAGTCCATTGCATCATATAAATAAAACTTCAAGAAGCCGAATATACGATTAAGTTCTAAGATAATATGCAAAATTATGTAAAATGATCAAAACGCCCCTCAGGCCCATGTCTCGAAATCGAGTAAAATTTATATTTTCAGAAACCTCACACTCTCACGAGTCTAACCATACAAAAATTGTTCAAATCCCATAACGTTTCGACCCTCAAATCCGTGATTCTATCCGATAGGGTTTTCTAAACTTTTCCAACAAAAATTCTCGAATAAAATGCCAAAACTAGTAATAGATTCGAGTAATCTAACAAAAATTAAGTTAAGAAGACTTACGCCATTGTTCCCACTGAAAATCTCTTGAAAAATCGCCTCGCCCGAGCAAAAATGGAAAATGGGACTAAGTCCCATTTTCAGAACTTGAAATAACCTGTCCAGCAATTTTCGTACCTACGATTACTATTCACCGCAGGTACAGTACTGTTCACCACAGATGCGGTTACTGTTCACCATAGATGCGGTCACTGTTCACCGCAGATGCGGTCACTATTCATCGAACTGCGGTTACTATTCACCGCAGGTGTAGTTACTGTTCACCACAGAAGCAGAAAATGCAGAAGCTAAATTTCAGCAGCTTTCTTCAAGTCCGAATTGATCCGTTAACCTTCCGAAACACACTCGAGGCCTCAGGGACCTCAATCAAAATTGCCAACCAATCCTAAAACATCATTCAAACTTGTACCAGTCTTCAAAATACTTCAAACAACATCAACACACCTATTTTTCATCGAATTCAAGCCTAAGAATTTCAAAAACACTAAAAATACGCTTTCGATCAAAAAGTCTATCAAACCTCGTCCGAATGACCTGAAATTTTGCACACACATCATATTCAACACTACGGAGCTACTCCAACTTGAGAATTTTATTCCGGCCCTCGTTCAAAATATCGCTATCGAACCGAAAACTTTCAAAATTCAACTTTTGCCATTTCAAGACTAAATTAGCTACGGACCTCCAAAATACAATTCGACCACGCCCCTAAACCTGAAATCACCTAACGGAGCTAACGAAAGCATCGAATTCCATTCTGAGGCTGTCTTTACACTATTCCAGCTACGGTCAATTTTCCAATACTTAAGCTCTCATTTAGGGACTAAGTGTCCCAAAACTCTTCGAAACTCAAAACCGAACATCCCAAAAAATCAAAATAGTAAAAATAAACTTGGGGGGAGCATTTAATAGGGGATCGTGGCATAAATTCAAAAAATGATCAGTCGGGTCGTTACATATCAGTAGAGGGTATTCAGGTCGATCCGAAGAAGATTGAGGCAGTCAAGAACTGGCCTAGATCAACATCAGCTACAGAGATTCGGAGTTTCTTGGGATTGGCAGGCTATTATTGTCGGTTCGTGGAGGGGTTTTCATCTATTGCAGCCCCGATGACTAGGTTGACCCACAAGGATACCTAGTTCGGATGGTCGGATGAGTGTGAGGCGAGCTTTTAGAAGCTCAAGATAGCTCTGACTATGGCACTGGTGTTGGTTTTGCCCACATATAGGGCCTTATACAGTTTATTGCGATGCTTTTCGTACTGGACTTGGTGCAGTGTCATCATGATGGCAAGGTCATTGTCTATGCTTAGCGGCAGGTGAAGATTCATGAGAAGAGCTATCCGGTTCATGACTTGGAGTTGGCTACCATTGTTCACGCATTGATGATTTGGAGGCATTATCTGTATGGCATGGCATGTGAGGTGTTCACGGATCATAAGAGTCTTCAGTATTTGTTAAAGCAAAAGGAGTTGAATTTGAGGCAGAGGAGGTGGTTGGAGTTGTTGAAAGACTATGATATCACCATCTTATATCATCCGTGTCACGACCCAAAATCCACTAAGGTTCGTGATGGCCCCAGACACCACTGTCAGGCAAGCCAACCACATACTTAATTAAACTCCAATTTTTGTATTTGCTGAAATCATTTTCCTTTATACATTAAATAACAAATAATGAACTTTACAGAAATGACCAGGAAGTCTTTAATAAACTTAATATTAAACAATCCTATAACCATCCCAGAACCCGGTGTCACTAGTGCAAGAGTATCTACTAAGAAGAAAATAAAATACAACATCCATCCGGAATACAGTGGAGAGAAAGTAAATACAATACACTGGAAGGGACTATACTAGCTGCGTGCCGCCTCGAATAATGCAACTCACCTAGTCCAAGTATCGTCCGTGCTGCTACGCCCAGTAGGCTACTAATAACACATGAGCCTGTGCAACAAAAAAATGCACAGAAGTGTAGTATGAGTACAAAAATAACGTGTACTCAGTAAGTATCCCGTCTAATCTCAAAGAAGAAGAAAAGAGAGGTCGACTTTGACACTTACTAAGGGTCCAATAATGTGATGTCAATAATACATTAAATCGTGGAATTTTATAAACATGATTTTTTTTATTCCAATAGAAGGAAACAAATAAACAATTATTTCTTTTATAGGAAATTTTCAAAATTCCTTTTCATTAATTATCCAAATATTCTCAAGCCATGAAGAGGCAACAACAACTTTAATAAGTTCAAGGCAGCAATACAAGCATGCACAAATCATGCCGAGGCGTACGGCCTGCTCCAACAGAAAATAAACTATGCATTGTCGAGGGTCAAATGGCGCGAACCATAGATGCATCTATTACTCCGCTCGCGAATCATACATGCAACGCGAAAAAATATAAATAGACACAACAATCAATCAATCAAGAATTCATTAGGGAGCAATTATCCCAAGAAAATCCAATTCTCTTTTAAAAATTCAAGAAAATGAAGTTTAATCTTTTTAGAAATTCATTTACTAATTCGATGTGATTTAAGCAATTCAAGCTATCAATATGTTCACAATTAATCCAAGTATAGCATGCTTTTGGGCCCTAACTACCCGAACAATAGCATATAGCAGCAACACACAGACTCTCTTCACCTCATGCGTACGTAGCCCCCACAAATAGGAGCACATATCCAATTAGTTTGCCTATGTACAATTCCCTCATACAAGGTTAGAAAGGAGACTTACCTCGCTCCAAACCATAACCGGCATTCCACACCCTTCCGAGGACTCAAACAGATGCTAAATGCTCCAAAGCTAGCCAATGATTATGCAATTCCATTAATATATGCCCAATTACTCATTACAATCCAATTTATAATAATTCCTAACTCCGATCAAAAAGTTGACAAAATTTCCCTCGGGCCCACGTGCCCGGATTCCTAATTCGAAGATAAAGTTTAACCATAGCCTCACGAACTCAAATATATAGTTGGCTCTCAATTTCATGTCCATAATCGTGGTCAAAATCAAAGAATACAAATTTCCTAGGTTTTCTTCAAAATTCCAAAATTTCTACTAATTTACATGATTTTCCATGTTAAAATCTAGATATAATCCAAGTAATTAACTTGCAATAGGTGGGAATCACTTACCTTGGCATGGATGATGAAAATGGAGCTCCAAAATCGCTCCTAGGTCGGCTCTCATGGAGGAAATGAGATGAAATGAGCCAAACCCATTTCTTTACACTTATACACTGCCCATATGACTCTTCTTCGCATTCCCGGGACCCCAACCCGTTCGCGAAGAAGACGATTTCCAAAAACTATTTTCGAAACTCTTCTCTGACAACCTCTAGTATAATGGTCATAGCTTTTTATAAAAAAACTTTACATTACAAATGGTTTAATGTTTTGAAAACTAGACACCAAGATCAACTACTTTCATGTTTTGGTTATCTCCTAATTCCTTTTAGATTTTGAGATATAAGCTGTCAAAGTCAGCCCTGCGTAACACAATATTTTTTTCATCTTCCCGGACAGCCTATAGTGTACCAGACATAACGTTTCGTACAAAATTCCAAATGCTAAATGATTTGCATTTTTGAAAACTAGACATAAAGGGCTACAACTTATATTTTTTGATCATATCCAAATTTCTTATATATTGCAAGATATAAGCCTCTGAAGTCAGACCTGTGCAACAGAGATTTCCTTCTTCGCAAACGCGGGGAACTCTTCGCGAACGCGAACAACAGAGTCCCTGAAGCAAAATCCTTCTTCGCGAACGCGGGAGGATCCTCACGAACGTGAAGAACAACACCAGACACCAGCATCAGCTATTGTAAAACAGCCTGAAATGATCCGAAACCACCTCGAAACACACCCGAGGCCCCCAGGGCCCCGTCTAATCACACAAACCAGTCCCATAACACATTACAGACTTGCTCGAGGCCTCAAATCATATCAAACAACGCTAAAACCATTAATCACACTCCAATTCAAGCTTTATGAACTTTGAAATTTCAAACTTCTACATTCAATGCCGAAACCCATTAAATCACGTCCGATTGACCTTAAATTTTGCACACAATCATATTCGACATTATGGACCTACTCCAACCTTCGGAATCGGATTCCGACCCTGATATCAAAAAGTCCACCGCCGGTAAAACTTCTCAAAAACCTTAAAATTCTATATTTAGCCAAATGATTCCAAGATGACTCACGGACCTCGGAATTCACTTCCGATCGCACTCCCAACTCCAGAATCACCATAGGGAGCTATTCAAAGACTCGGTATCCCAAATGGACATCGATAACACTAAAATGCTCTTCAAGCCAAACTTATGAAATTTCTTCCAAAATACTAACTTCCACAATAGACGCCAAAATACTCCCTGGTTATCCAAAACCCTAACCGGGCATATGCCCAAGTCCGAAATCATCATGCGAACCTGCTGGATCCTTCAAATCCCGATTCCAAGGTCGTTTACTCAAAAGTCCCATCCTAATTAATTCTTGTAACTTTAAGCTTTCGAAATGAAAATTCTCTTCCCAAATCAACTTTGAACTTCCCGAAATTCGATTCCGACCACGCGTACAAGTCATAACACCTAAAATGAAGTTGCTCATGACCTCAGACTGCTGAACGATGCCCTAGGGATCAAAACGACCGATCAGGTCGTTACATTCTCTCTCACTTAAACATACGTTCGTCCTCGAACGTGCTGAGAACTGTACTGAAGTAGTCTGAATTTACTATTTAACACCGCATGCACCTTCCCGTGCTACCACAACTTGGTTGAGCACCTTAGCTCGATCAATTCTGAAGATATTTTATTTTATTCAAGCAAATAAGCCTTAGAGCCTAATTCCAACATCCGAAATTCTCTACTAGGCTTGTTTCCAACATACAGACACCGTATCAATCACCACACGATGCACCGGAACATGACTGCATACCTTTGCTGAATTCACACCTTTCACCACTTTACTCACAGGACCACAATAACATTCTCTGATCAAATTAGTCGAAATTTCACGAATATGATGCTTCTATTGCCCCTCATGATATACATAGGTCTTGCCCTAACTCTTACAATACCGACAAGATGGATGAGATGTGCAGAAATTCATAACCACTGCTGAACCCACAATTCATTGGGTCCATACTCCTGACAGAAACCATCACCTCATCCTGAACCAAATAATGGTCTTTGCTTCTGAGTATACTCTATATAGTCAGATTGCACTGATCGTAGATCCAATGATATCGTCTCACCCAGTACGAACTGCTCAGGAAATAAGCCACCCTGGACATAATCAAAAGTCTCATATGATGCCACAATGTGCCAATAGGCCACCAATTCAAGCGCGATACAAAAGGAAAACGAACTCTGGAAGTAACTACCTAACTCACGGACTAATACGGACCTTCCTTAGAAAATAGGAAGCAAGGCATACAAAAATAACATATAGAAAACTATACTCAACATCACACTGTTGCGGCGCACAACCCGATCCAAATAACATACCCATGGAGGCGTGCCACCCGATCCACACATAACACTCACCTAAGGAGATGCACATCGAGCTAAATTGGTCATTACAATAAAATACCGAATTTAGGTCACAAGAACGCTAAGTGCATAATACCATGCCTGAGGGGACATATAGCGCTACAAGCTACAAAACTCAAGCACAACTGAGGTGCGATATACAGTCTGAATCTCAAGAGCCATTTTGCTCATAATACATCATTTCTACGTGGATCATCAACACATAAGAAATTTCTCAAGCCGTCTTACAAATCACACGGCGCAATATATCACTACATGAAATATTTGAAAACGAAATAACACCCTGACTACTCCTTCATAAGGAGCGCATTACTGAAACGAACACGGTTGGCCTGATATAGAGCCCATATTCACACTTGAATCCATCCACCGACCTCAAGCCGATTTTGATCGCACTGAACTAGGCTAATTACCTTCCAAAGGTCCATAATAACTCCTCTTCCACTCATAACACATAAGAACATCCATCATAGTCGGAGAAATCATCCGCAGTTCATAACTCAATAGACTGAGTGCCCTTCAGGCATATATTCTCAAATCAACGATATTATCACAACCTTCATACTTGGTTTAAGTATTTAATCAATCAAGTGACTACCTGCCACACTTATACAGTCTTCCTATGGGACACACTCCCGCAACCTACCATAACAAATAACTGGGTTGTACCTCCAAACCACCAGCCACACTAACATTGAAAAGCAATCAAGAGTAATTAACCAGGATGCAAAGCCTTTTTCACAAAACACCGATCTCAGGTGATGCTGAAGACCATACCAACTTACCATAAACATCGAAACTCCTTTCCTGCTCATCCGAGCTCATGATATCCTTGTCCACACTGAGCTGTTACCTTGATCTTTACTTCAAATTCCATACCACTCACTGCACCTAACATGTCAACATACGATAGAACACGCTTTTCATCATATCTTCGGGACTACTATCGGGCTAACACTTCATCATATAAAAGCTTTTCACTTATCTCGCTTCAGGAGAACCATAGAACCACAGAGGTGAATTCCCGTAGCCATGGAAATATGCAAATATCTAAGTAATGATCTAACCCACCATAACCCTTCGGGGATCCTCCTACACATAACAGGCCATAACAGAAGAATACTTCCTGAATAACACCAATTACGGCGACCGACAGGTCTCAACCGTACCGTCCCAATCACTTGAATAACTTAATCACACTAAGGGAACTAGTCACTACCATCATCATGCCAATTTAATCATGGCTAACCAATCTACATCTTCTAACTTAACCACATATACCTTGGGAATAATAGTTCCATACAACACATAGCGAACTCAATCCGCACTCATCTCGAGTGACCCTGAATCATGAGACCACGCTGCCTCAAATCCCACGAACCACTTCATACCTCCAAAATGCTACACTGCACGTCAAAACATCATAGAACGTTCTGTGCCTCTTCTCATGAGCTGCTACAAAGCTCGATCCTTAACTGTACCTATAGGCTTGCAATCATTAGGCACTTCACTTTACCCTTTTGAACCCACTAGGACCGTTGCCGAGAGCCACCCGCTCTGACTTGGCCCCAAATATGATCAATTCCATAAATCTTCTATCACATGAATACCCTCTTGGCGAAGAACCTGCCGAATCACTTCCCTTGGAACCCGCATCTATATAACGCACAATCCTGACTCCTTTCCAAATCTGAGCAAGAGCCGATAAGGCTAACCATAACACACCTTTAACAATCCCTTTGCTCAAATTACCACCTAAGCTCTTTTTCCGTGGCTGAAATAGCCCATCAACATGCTAATAACCAGAAACTTCACAAGTAGTTAACCATGCAACCCCATCATAGGCGGTGGGGCTCTCCCACTTAGCTCGAAGCCAATATTACACAATTCTGGAGTTTACCAAGATTCTTAATCTCTTATTGACATAACCTTGCGCAATCAGCCACCAATATTCTCGATATATTACTGTAAAACATCTTTTTTATGTTTTGAATCATCCACTACATTCGCACGATCGATCTTTTTGCTGTATCACCAATAGAATACTTTGTAGAAGCTTTGCCAACCGCGCGACCGCTAACCTGCTCACAGGGAATAAACCACCTGAGTTCGAGCTCACTCTCTAGCTACACAAGTCCATTCATCCCTCGTGGACGTCAATTAATTGTGCAGCAACATCCTTCCAATTCAAAGTTATGTTGTATCCTTCTTCGTTTCAAGCAGCTCCCTTCCATTATATCAAATCTCCTGCCGCATAATAGCCCATACTTCGAATTAGATCCATAGACTCCAATAATCAATCACAAAAATTCCCAAGTTGTTCCAAACTCTCCTTAAGGTGCGTAGTCATCCTAGCACCAAGCCCATATGCAACTTCGCCACTCTCCCATTTTGGGCAAACTCGCTTCTTTGATCAACTACTCGACCTGCTCTTCTTATACCTGGCCTTCTAGAAGTTTTAAACACCGCCTAACATTTCCCACATGTCCTTCCTCATACTTTGCGGATCAATTGTTGCCTTGAATAAAATCTATATCCGTGGCACTTGAACCCACAATTGCTGCTAACTTTAAACCTTTATGAAGATCATCTTCCTCGAACTATCGACCTTAGGAACACTGATTCAATCCTGCACTACCGCACCCCGCGATATTTGACAGCCGTCTCTTTAATATTATTTCACAATATTCACCACAATGGCGAATTATAAAGGATCATAACACCGACGAACTTAGAACGTTCAATTAGGACAACGACACCTTATCAAAGAAGGAAACTCCTCCACGCTCGCAAATACCAAGTCTCCTTACTCCACCAGTCCACACCTGACCATTCTTAGGCCGATATCCTTTCCCTCGCCAGGGACAAAATACCGAATCTCTAGATTATGCACTGAGTAAACCTCTCTTCAAGTCATCCACTGGCCAGATACGTGGGCAAACATACTACCATCACACCAATACTGCGGAACAATAATTCGTAAGCATCATGGCAACCTGTGCCTAGCCTCAGAGCTCTCAGAAGTACTGCTACTGGGCTGAAACAATAAAATATCCTCCTACAAGCGACGATAATAATCTGATCAGCTATACTAGGAGAAACATCCCGTATGACATCTGTAGTACCATTATGGTTCTTTAATTCTCGATTTATATCAAGCGATTCACGTCGCGTAAGATTGAGTAGGAATGAATAAAAGGCATATGCCTCCAAGGATCAAATCGCACGATAAGGGATCAAGAAGGGAAGTACTCCTAACAGTCCTACAACCTCTCGTGGATGAGTACAGACTTGTCTGCGAGACTCTACTAGACTTGCTCATGACTCGTGAGATCCTAGGAACCTAGTGCTCTGATACCATATTGTCATAATCCAAAATCCACTAAGTGTCGTGATGGCACCGGACACCGCTGTCAGGCAAGCGAACCAAATACTTAATTAAACTCCAATATTAGTATTTGCTGAAATCATTTTCCTTTATACATTAAATAACAAATAATGAACTTTACAAAAATAACTAGGAAGTCTTTAATAAACTTAATATTGAACAATCCTATAACCATCCCAAAACGCGATGTCACAAGTGCATGAGAATCTACTAAGAAGGAAATAAAATACAATATCCGTCCGGAATACAGTGGACAAAAAGTAAATACAATACTATACTAGCTGCGGACCGCCTCAAATAATGCAACTCACCTAGTCCCAGTATTGTCCGTGGTGCTACGCCCAGTAGGCAACAAAAAAATGCACAGAAGTGTAGTATGAGTACAAAAATAACGTGTACTCAGTAAGTATCCCATCTAATCTCAAAGAAGCCGAGATGAGAGGTCGACTTCGACACTTACTAAGGGTCCAATAATGTGATGTCAATAATACATTAAATCGTGAACTTTTATAAACATGATTTTTTAATCCAATAGAAGGAAATAGGTAAATATTTATTTCTTTTATAGGATATTTCTAAAATTCCTTTTCATTATTTATCCAAATATTCTCAAGCCATGAAGAGGCAATAACAACTTTAATAAGTTCAAGGCAACAATACAAGCATGCGCAATCATGCCGAGGCGTACGACCAGCTTCAATAGAAAATAAAATGTGCACTGTCGAGGGTAGAATGGTGCGAACCATAGATGCATCTATTACCCCACTCGCGAATCATAGATGCAACGCGGTCAAATATAAATAAATACAACAATCAGTCAATCAAGAATTCGTCAGGGAGCAATTATCCCATGAAAATCCAACTCTCTTTTAAAAATTTAAGAAAATGAAGTTTAATCTTTTTAGAAATTCATTTACTAATTCGATGTGATTTAAGCAATTCAAGCTATCAATAGGTTCACAATTAATCCAAGTATAACATGCTTTTGGTCCCTAACTACCCGACCAATAGCATAATAGCAGCTACGCACAGACTCTCTTCACCTCGTGCGTACGTAGCCTCCACAAATAGGAGCACATATCCAATTAATTCACCTATAGATGATTACCTATTACAAGGTTAGAAAGGAGACTCACCTTTCTCTGAAGCTCCGTAACCAGCATTCCACGCCCTTTCGAGGACTCGAATGGATGCTAAATGCTCCAAAGCTAGCCAATAATTATACAATTACATTAATATATGCCCAATTACTCATTACAATCCAATTTATAACAATTCCTAACCCCGATCGAAAAGTTAACAAAATTGCACTTGGGCCCACGTGCCCGGATTCCTAAATTTTTTGAAGATAAAGTTTACCCATAGCCTCACGAACTCAAATATATAGTTGGCTCTCAATTTCATGTCCATAATCGTGGTCAAAATCCAAGGATACAAATTTCGTAGGTTTTCTTCAAAATTCCAACTAATTTACATGATTTTCCATGTTAAAATCTAGATATAATCCAAGTAATTAACTTGCAATAGGAGGGAATCACTTACCCTAACATGGATGATGAAAATGGAGCTCTAAAATCCCTCCTAGGCCGGCTCCCATGGAGGAAATGAGATGAAATGAGCCAAACCCATTTATTTTCACTTATACATTGCCCATACGACTCTTCTTCGTGTTCGCGAGACCCCTACCGCGTTCGCGAAGAAGACAATTTCAAAAAACTATTTTCGAAACTCTTCTCAGTTAGCCTTTAGTATAATGGTCATAACGTTTTGTACAAAACTCCAAAGTAGAAATGGTTTAATGTTTTGTAAACTAGAAAACAAGATCTACAACTTTCATGTTTTGTTCATCTCCCAATTTCTTTTAGATTTTGAGATATAAGCTGCGAAAGTCAGCCCTATGCAACACAATTTGTTTTTCATCTTCTCGGACAACCAATAGTGTACCAGCCATAACTTTTCGTAAACACATCCAAATACTAAATGGTTAACATTTCTGAAAACTAGACACAAAGATATACAATGTTTATTTTTGGATCACCTCCAAATTCCTTAAGATTACAAGATATGAGCCTCCGAAGTCAGACCTGTGCAACAGAGATTTCCTTTTTCGCGAATGCGAGGAACAGAGTCCCTGAAGCAAAATCCTTCTTCGTGAACGCGGGAGGATCTTCGCGAATGCGAAGAACAACACTAGACACCAAGATCAGTTATTGCAAAAGAGCCCGAAATAATCCGAAACCACCCCAAAACACACCCGAGGCACCCGGGGCCCCATCCAATCACACAAACCTGTCCTATAACACATTACGGAATTGCTCGAGGTGTCAAATCATATAAAACAACGCTAAAACCATGAATCATACTCCAATTCAAGCTTTACGAACTTTGAAATTTCAAACTTCTACATTCAATTCCGAAACCTGTTAAATCACGTTCGATTGACCTCAAATTTTGCACAAAAGTCATATTCGACATTACGAACCTACTCCAACCTTAGGAATCAGATTCCGACCCCGATATCAAAGTCCACTTTCGGTCAAACTTCTCAAAAACCTTCAAATTCTATCTTTAGCCAAATGACTCCAAAATGACCCATGGACATCCGAATTTACTTCCGATCATGCTCCCAACTCCAGAATCACCATATAGAGCTATTCACAGTCTCGGAATCCCAAAAGGACATCGATAACACAGAAATTCACTTCAAGCCAAACTTATGAAATTTCTTCAAAAATGCTAACTTCCACAATATGCGCCAAAATGCTCTCGGGTTATCCAAAACCCGAACCGGGTATACACCTAAGTCCGAAATCATCATAGGAACCTGATGGAACCTTTAGATCTTGATTTTGATGTTTTTTACTCAAAAATCCTGTCCTAGTTAATTCTTTCAACTTTAAGCTTCCGAAATGAGAATTCTCTTCCTAAATCAACTTCGAACTTCCCGAAATTCAATTCTGGCCATGCATACAAGTCATAGCACGTGAAATGAAGCTGCTCATGGCCTCAGACTACTGAACGACGTGCTACGGCTCAAAACAACTGGTGTGATCGTTGCAATCCGGGAAAGGACAATGTGGTGGCTGATGCGCCGAGTAAGAAGTCAGCCAGTATGGGCAGTCTTGCTTATATTCTGGTCGGTGAGAGACCGCTTGCTTTGGATGTGTCCTTAGAGATACAGGTACAGCACAGAGGTGCCAAGCAGGTTACCTTAGGTGATGATGGAGTTTTGATATTACAAGGTTCAGTTTGTGTGCCTAATGTGGATGGACTTCGAGAGTTTATTTTAGAGGAGGCCCATAGCTCCCGATACTCTATTCATCTGTGTGCCGCGAAGATGTATCAGGATTTTTAGCAACATTATTGGTGGCGGAGAATGAAGAAGGATATCATTGCATATGTCGCTCGATGTTTGAATTGTTAGCAGGTTAAGTAAGAGCATCGGAGGCCCGGTGGTTCATTTTAGAGGATTGAGCTTCCCGAGTTGAAGTGGGAGCGGATCACTATAGATTTTGTTGTAGGAATACCAAAGACTCGGAAGAAGTTTGACGCGGTATGGGTCATTTTTGATAGGCTGACCAAGTAAGAACATTTCATTCATGTGGCAGTCTCCTATTCTTCTGAGATGTTAGCTGGGACCTATATCCGGGAAATTGTTTGCCTTCATAATATGCTCGTGTCTATCATTTTGGACTGAGGTACACAGTTTACTGTGAGCACGTGATTTTTACCCTAAGCAAATTATTCCAAAAATGTCAGATAAAATAATTTTACAATTTTAAGAATTTTGTTGCATTCTTTTATTAATTGGTCACATGATAACTCATATGAAAA